>PVJO010010026.1:36368-66538 GCA_004026905.1 Hystrix cristata
TTTTTTTAAGAAATGAATGAAATCCAGATTTCAGGAACAATAGGTTAAAAAAAAAAAAAAGGTCAGTGTTATTCTCCATGTGAAAAGACTCAGCCTGGCTGGATGGCTTTCAGCACCCCTCCGTCTTGGAGAATGGACCGGGATAGTCAAGACAGTAAGTCAACAATTGCCACTACATTTGAAAAGTAAAAACTAAATATAAATTTTCTCTATCTTTAGAATTTGACATTACAAAGTCACACTAAGACCACGAGCAGGTCTAAACGCAATCTCAGTCAGATCAGAATGGCTCTCCCAGTGCCCCAAAGCAGTTTAACAACCTTGGAGTACTTTGGCCACAGAGAGCCAGTGGAGCGGTTACAGCCATCCTAAGTGATGTGTGTAGTTCACAGAAGGGGTTTGCTGATCAATTGGGCTATTCGCATGCAAAGACACTGCCAATATCTGCTGGAGTAGGAAAGGAAATACAAAACTAATAAGGGAAATCAGGCCTAGGATGAAATCAGCTTTCCAATTTATCAGAAAATTTATTCAATTTCCTTTTACATCTGTATGTAAAGCCTGGCAGATGCAATTTCTAAACAAATTGGTAGCTAAGGAGGGTCACCTTAATATAGTAGCTAAAACAAAATTTTTTTAAAAATCAAAGATATCTAGCTTCAATTTTTGGCATGGTCACTTAGGTATCTGATCTTAGAGAGATTATTAAATCTCTGAGCTTCAATTTTCTATGTGAAGTGATGGCAATAATCCCTTCTTTGCATCGTTAAGTAGAGGAACGAGTTTAAAGCACCTACAGAGTAGGAATTCATTACATACTATCAGTGGAGATAGCAGGAATGATGTTAATAAATATCACTATTTATTAATAGTGTTAATGTGCCAAGATTGATAATTGCTTTTTATTTCTATAAAAAATAACGATGTCATCTGAACATTTTTTAATGAACATATTACTTTTTTTAATGAAAGACTGTTTTGATACATTTCAGTTTTTTTTTTCCTTATTCTTTTGTGTATGTGTATATGTGCTTGGTATTGAATTCAGGGCCTCGTGCTTGCTAGGTGAGCACTCTAACCACTGAGCTAAATCCCCCACTCCAGTTATTTTTTTTTTAATCCTGACTTTGCCTCAGTGAAGAGGAAAAGAGAAGGACGATATCTGAGATCCAGTTTTACAGAAATCTCAAGAATCGTTAGCTAGTTAACATAATTTGGGTTTCTGGGTCCTTATTTTAACCAAACTGTATTGGATCTAGAGACCATAATCGTAAGTGAAATAAATTAAACACACAATTTTAAACATCACATTGTTTCTGAGAAACCCAAACTGTAAGTAAGAAGCAAAATGCAGGCTAGATATTGGGGAGTAGGAAGAACTTGTTCCAACAGGAAGGGGAGCAGAGGAAGTTGGGAGGGGGAAGGAAAACAAAGGAAAGGGGATGTTTTTAAAAAGAGAGAAGGAAAAAATGGAAGCAGAACTTTTGTAAATAACGAGAGGAAGAAGGGTTGAAGGGAGAGGAGGAAAATGGAGGAAAAATGAATTAAGTTATGTTGCAGTACAAATCCCTCATGATAAATATGATCGTTATGTATGATGAACATGTACTAATAAAAAATAAATTAAATAATAAATCATATTGGAAATTTCTGAAGCCACATTCTATATCCAAGGCAGGTAGCATCAGGAATAGTGAGAGGAAACTTTGGTCTTTTCTCTAAATGTCTGGATGTAAACCAAGACCTAAAAAAAAAAAAAAAGAAAGAAAGAAAGAAAGAAAGAAAAGAAACATAATGTATTATAAGGAGACACTCCCAATTCTAATTATGTTAAATTCCCTAAGGGACAAACCCGCATCCTATTTAATGACAGTGTCCTTTTCTGCTGTAAACTTACAATGTCATGTTACTGGTGCTCTCAGCAGCCTAGGAGTGAAAGGGAGCGTAGCCTAAACATGTGGGTAGGGATCAAGGTAGGCACAATACTGACCTCAGCAGTGGCTGACAAATAGAGAACAATCCACAAAAGGGTTATGGCAATTCGAGTTCCTCTCCAGGAGGCTAGATAATCAAATGAAGCAGCACAGAGCAGGAGGAGTTTGTCACGGAGCTTTCTTTGGCAATGGGAACAATGGGAGCATCACTTTAGGGTCAGGCTTTCTGAGGGAATTTGACTGAAAGTAAGAAGAGGAACTAACTGACCTGATTGATGGGCTGTGAGACAAAATACTGTATAACGAAAGTGGCAAGCAGTCTCATTCTGCTGGAGAGAGTTTAGTAATGATCTGAGAAACCAGAGCCAGCTAGGTGACACGGACCTGTGCACCAGCATTACACAGGGGTGTACGGGAGTGTTGCCAGAGAGAGAGCTGGGAAAGACGTCCTGAAGCATGAGAAACACGATACACAACAGCACCTCGTTCCTGATTCCAAAAATTAGGTGAAACACGACAGCTAAGATTGGACTAGATCGGGGCAGAGGCTCACATTCGGTGAAACAGGACTCATTTGTGCATTTAGGTGCATCTTATAGTTTCACATTTTGCTTGTTCTATAACGAAGAGAAGGAAGCATTTTGCCCTGTGATTACATTCAGGAATCTGGAACATTAGACTTCAGAGTTTATGTTGACTTATGAGTTTCTCTGGATGCTTGTCATGATGGATAATACCATTTAAAGCCTGCAACGGATAAGGAGACATAACTTACAGGCTTCCAAACGTACTAAAAACGAAAATCATCATAACGTAACTGAGGTGTGCCCTTAGCAGTGCGGATCTAGTTCAAAGCTATTTGGGGGTTCAAATTGGAAGAAAAATTCCTGCTTTCAGCAAATGGTACCATTTCAACCTCATTGTCATTGCGGAGAGATACAAGTAAACGTAAGTTCTAAGACTAAATTTTGAAAGCATTTTAGTATTTTTATATCTAAAGAAATGGTTTCTTCAAAGTAGTTACTTTTGGATAATGTATGCTAATTTTATAAGGCTACCTGGACTGGTATTGTTCATCATTTCCTCTCCTGTTGCAACTTTGCTCCAAGAACCTCTGTTATCCACAGACTGGAGAAGTGCAGCCCTATTCGTTGTGTGGCTTCACACAGGTCACTGGCTCTAGAGTCAATAATCACAAAAGTCTGGCGGGAGATAGATAAGAAAAAGCCACCGCATCTCAGAATCTGCCTACGGCCCACCCAAACTGACATGGGAAGCCTTGTCAGGAAGGTATACAACTTAAACATATTAACCAGAAACATTTTTTGCAATTTAAAACTTGGCTTCTATCTATATTTTTCCCTAAAGCTCTTATGAATATTTTAGAAGAATTTGCTACCATAGAACCCCTAAATAGCAAAGAACAGTTCTATCAGAAGGAAAAAAGTCTTTGGAGACTGGTTCTTATCTTTCCGAATCACATGAATTTTGTGTTGTATTAACATATATTTACTAGTTGCATAAATAATACTACTAATTTAAATTTCTTAGCTTTTCCTCCAAGATTTTAAAATAAAACCACTAGCATTTCAACCTCCACAAAAACTTGACTTATGATTTTTGCATACCTTCTCACCACAAGAACTGCCCAGAAAAATTATTTGAAGTTTTGTGGCAACTTTGGAGGAGGAAGGGTGAGAATGTAGAAAATGAGAGGAAGACGAAAACAATAGTATATGATGAAATTATGGATTCACCTGTGAGATCGGCCTATAGCCATCATTTTCTGATGTGTTCTAGAGTTACTGACACTACCTCAACAAAAAGTAAGGGGGAGAGAGCATTCTCAGCCCTTTGTTTCTTTTATATTCTCTGTCAACCAAAGATGGAAGGAAGGGAACAGAGTCAGTACTGTCGATTTCAGGAAAGTCTTACTTTAACAACCCAAAAGCTCGAAGCTTACTCTCACTATCGAGTCAAGTCGATCAACTTTGTTGTGTTCTATTCATTTCGGGAAGGCTATCCTGAAGTCAAATCAACTAAGATAAAACCTGTAACACAAAAAGAAAAAGTATACTGAAGGGAAGGCCATCTCGAGATGAAAAGAAAAGCAGAAAGTGGTAAATCTCCTGCTTTCTATGTAGCCTTAACACTTTATATCAGAGAAGCTGCAGAGAGACTGACAGGTCCTGAAGCTTTTCTAAAAAGTGAATCATTTTAGAAATAATGTATCAATCAACTAACTCTTATTTGATGAAATGTTGGAATAATAGCTTCAGTGACTTTTCTGCTGTCCAGTGTTGATCTTATTTGCCATGGTTTAAAATATTTATTAAATTCTAAAGCAACGTTTGGCTCTCCAGAGTTTTCTTCATACCCCTTTATATCAGGCAGAAAGAAAAAAGTTCTCATTACAACTCAAGCGTGATGAAGTACTGCTAACATTCTTTGAAAGTTTAGAAAAGATATTACAATGTTGACACGCACCCAGGGACACTGTAACTAATTATTAATTATGATTTTTCACATTATATATTAGTACTTATTTTATAATACATTTATGAAATAATATAACTTTGATAATATAACTTTGTTGATAATATTACTGAATTCTGGTTCTCTTCATTGGCCAGGGTACCATATTTGACGAAAAATATGAGTTTATTTTAGAAGTCTACTTGACAATTGTATAATACTGGGCAGGTGTAAAATCCTAAACAATTTTGGCTTCTAGAGGGATAAAAACTCTTAAGATACTTCTGAGGTCAGAACTCTACTTATCCTTTTCCCATCCAGCTCAGTCGGAGTCTTAAGGATCTACCAAACTGGAAATCTCCCCAAAGGAATCTTGAGTTTTGAAGTTTCCAGGATAATCCAAATTCTCTACTAGCATATCTAAATTTTTTAAAAAGTAGTATATGATATTTCTTATATGTGTATTCATAGTGTTATGAAATCAAAATCTAAGTGCCACATGTATATGAGTAGACTTCTACCTCACTGGCCTTTTAATAGAAAAGTAAAACAAGGAATGGATTAGAAGAATCACCCGTGGAGTTTTAAAAGTACCTGTGTCATGACGCCCAAATGCAATGAGTGAGCTTTGATTGCATCCGGAATGTGAAAAAAAAAATTATGAAGCATGTTTTAGGGGTGATTAAGAAATTTGAATATGGATTATATTAAAAATATCAATGTTAAATTCCTTGAATGTGAAAGTAGTATTTTAGTTTTTTATAGGACAATATCATTCTTAAATAGTATATGAGGTTTGATTGAAATGCATAGTGAATGTTTAAATTTTAAAAACATTGCAGTAAAGGCCACATTGCAATTAATCTCCGTCAAAATATTTCCCTTTGCATTGCGTGTACTTACTCCACCCTTCTTACCACTTTTTGTGTGTGTGTGTGCTGGGGATCGAACTCAGGGCCTTCCGCTTGCAAGGCAAGCACTCTACCCAGTGAGCTAAACCCCCAGCCTGGCCACTTTTGGGAGCAGTCCTGGAAGTCCTCTTTCGACAGTGTCTTTAGTTGTACTGTTGTGGCCGCTTCACTGTTCTGAACTGACTCAAAACATTTACTTTTCATGGTTATTTTAACTTTTGGGGAAGAGCCAGAAGTCAAACGGTGCCAGATGCGGTGAGTAAGGCAAATGAAAACATGCCATAATGTTTTTTATGAGCTTGTCTTTCTGTTAGATGGAACTCAGCAGCAGTATACACCATATTTTTCAATCACACCTGGCAAAGATCAAAGATATTCACAGGAAAGAACTTCCAGAGCTGCTGCATAAAGTGTCAAAGACAATGAAATAAGTGTGTTTGAAGCAAGGATTATTTTGAGGGGGATTAATGGCAATGTGTCATTTACTAGAATACATTTTGTGAGGGGTGCCGGGGATCGAACTCAGGACCTTGTGCTTGCTAGGCAAGTGCTCTATCACCGAGCTAAATCCCCAGTCCCCTATAATACATTTTTAAAATTTAAATATTCACTGCATATTTTGATCACTCCTTATATGCTTGTTTATTCGGGAGGCATTAAACTCTCATGCTATTTACAATTTACACACAAATTATTTTATAATTTCTTTCGAAATATTTCTAAAAGCTTAGGCACTTTCATACTTTAAAAGAAGTTGGAATCTTATGCCAAGAGCAACAGAGTATCAGTACTGAAATTTGAGTGAAATTTTAAAATTGTAATTAAAAAGGAAGGCTATTGCATTAATATTTTGGTATCATGATAAGGAGGACAAGATGGAGGAAGAGAGGTCTATGGAGAATCATGATAGAGTCCTTACGAGATGCTTAAAATCTGCCCTCGAACTTACATTCTGAAGAGCGTAAGGGAAACTGGGAAAGAAGAGGCAAAATCCAGTAATGTAAGGGAATTTGGGGAAGAAGAGGAAAATCTAGTAATCCTCACATTCACAGTGAAGGAAAATAGATTTCAAATGGGTCTCTGAGAACTTTTAGAGAATGACTGAAAATAAGCTTGAAGTAAAGACATTGAGGGAAAAGGGCAGCAATTTTTGCAAACTGCAAAGATTTTGAAGTGACCCTAAATGACCTAGCTCTCTTTCTTACACCCAACTAGCTCCACATACATGTAGCTCTTTGACTCGTTTTATGCAAAAACGTGTTTACCTACCAGGCCTTACCAGCAGTACCGGGAAGACCGCGGCCCTTTCAGATGCACAACACTGTGCGTTATTCCACCCCAGATCCTGTTTTCTTCCTGCTTTTTTCATTCACGTTGAATAATAATACAAACCACCTATTGTAAAGCCATCGCCTCAGGCACAGTGATAGGCATGTTACATATTTTACGTCTTACCAACAACACCAAATTATCCTACGAAGTAGGAATTTCTGGATCTCACATTTTGTAGCTGGAGAAACAGAAGTGTAAAGAGGTGAAGCCGTGTGCCTAAGCCCACCCCAGCAAACACTGGGCTGCTCTTCGAATACTAGCCTGCTGTCCGCTCTCTTACCAACTAACTTCACTGCCGCCGCCTGTGTGAATTCTTAAATTCTCATACGTCCCTGCCTTCTGGGCTGCTCCGGCTTTCAGATAACAGACACCAAAGCTGCTTGGCATCCCTTACTTGCCCTGTGCAGTTGCTGCCCACCATCTGTCACTAATAGCACCTCAGAGAAGCTATCGGCTCCGCAGAGATAAATATTTAGAAAATATGAGGGACTTACTCACCCTTCGGTGGTTGTGATCTTGTCCTTGGGGGACCCAGGCAGCTGGGAGAGTCAGTGTCTTAGCACAGGGTACCCTTCTGCAGATATGTTTGCCCACATCTGCTTCTATTCATCTTCTCCAAGTAATCATATCCGACATGCTTTTCTACTCTTTAATACAAGACTTAATCGATGATAATTATAATTCTCTAATTAGTTTCTTAATGACATTTTAATAGAATGGTATAAAACCTTGGGCATACTTTTCAATAGGTAGAAATATTTTTACAAATAAACTCAGAAGGTCTTACTTGCCCTCATATATTCCTGCAGCATATTTTTAGCATTCATTGAGTCATCAAGTATATCCAACTTTTCCACTCTTCTTAAATTTCACTAAAAACTTACCTCCCTTTAGCATACAGTTCTGTGCCAACCTCATGCACCTGATTAGGTTTGTTCACTTGTCTCTACATATTTAACAACATTTCTGTCACTTTGCAGTGCTTCATTTTCTTTTTAAAGTATTATTGGCCTGTCCATGCATAGCCATTACGTTGATCAATTTTCAGTTAGATTCTTACAGTTAATTGTATTAGACATGCTGGGGAATGGGTTCAGTGCCATTTTTGTTAGAAGTCATCCTTACTTGAGGCTTCTGCTGAAGCAGTGGGCTTGAAGGGCTATGTTTTACTACAAGCACCTGCTATTTGGCCATTTTTGATTGGGTCAGAAGTACACGCTTCATCCATTGGGAGCCAAACCATCGGCCAATCTATGCCAGACCAAAGTTATAAGGGACAAAACTAACAGAAGCTAGTGTGAAAAGAATGGGGAAGAAATACAGAGAGAAGTAAAAATGATGGGCCGTGTGGTCATGATAACAGAAACTGTGTGGTTCCTAACTTCTTCCTTCTTTTTAAGAGGCTTGGCTTTACTTTTAATAGATGGATGATTCATGAGTTTCTTATGTCCTTTCTACCACTGCCCCACCCCCAGTCTTTCTTCATAGGTAAGCAGAGCAGCTGTCATCTGTACCAAGGTTGGTGTATGATAGTAGCCCTGGGTAGCAAGGGTAGAACCAAAGTAGCTTCAAGAATCTGGGTGAGGTCATGGCCAGTTAATCAGTCGCTATAAGGAAAGAAATGTTTTAAACTTGAGAACAAAAATGGAAGAGGAGATTGGGGTTTAAGGAATCAGCATGGATGCAAAGCACTAAGTGTGTGAAGGATGAAACACAAACCATGCCAAAAAATATTGATTAACAAGACTCGGGTCCAAGGACAAAAGTCCAAGAAACAACGAAATGCTGAAAAAAATTCTAACTATTTATCAAGTAGAGAACACAGCATAGAAGAGCTGGATATAGAGGCAGATGGTCCAGGAAGCTTGGCTGTTTGAATTATCTTAAAAATAAAGTAGCAGCTACCAAGGTCTGGAGAACACGATTATGATGACAAGATCAGGACAGAGGGCACCGGTGGGCTAGTTGCCATAATTGAGCCTAGATGGGAGTAGAATGGGAAGCTAGGCAGTGCCTCAAACTTAAAAGAATATCATGAAATATTTCTAAATGTAATACCTTGGGCTCCATATAATAAGCCACTTGGTCACCAGTAATGAAGATGTGATGGGGCAGTAACCCTTAAGACAGAATGAAAACTCAGTCCATATTTTAGAAGTGAATATTTGTCTCATAGTCAGATAGGCCAATAAAGTACAGCAGCAAGATCCGGAAGTGGCTGTGAGCAGCAGTCTGACGGAGAGTGGCAAACTTTAACAATCTGTCTCTGTGCAGTAAATGCTAGTTACCAATAAGAGATAATTGGTCAAGTCAAAACAGGGTTCAGCCAACAGTCAGGACAAAAGAGTAGATAACCCTAGGATGATCCATCAGAGTTAATGTTAACAACTCAATCAATATCATGAACGCGAGCCATATAGGAGAAGTGGAAAGAAGATATGGGATGATAGACCTCAGAATTTACACAGAAACCACATTTGGTATTTATCTGAAGGAATATATGCCTTCTGTGCTTCCAAGCAACTGGATACCTATCTTTTCTTCCTAAGTTTCCTGCATACAGAATAAACTTGCTCTCTGTATTAGATAGCTTTCCTCTCCCTGGGACACAATAACCAACACCCGCCACTTCAAGGAGGAAAGGTTTAACTGGGCTCTGCTTCACAGGATTCGGTCTATCGCCAGTTGACTCCAGAACAGAAACATTATGACTTAAGGGTGTGGTGGAGCACTAATGATGAGTTCCTGGTAGCCAGAAACAGCACTAGAGAGGAAGGGGCCAGGGACCATTATAGTACCCAAGGTCACACCTCCATGACCCGCCCAGATACACCTGAAAGTATGTTTCACCAACCCCCTAAGCAGATCTCAAAGCCAATAAAGTTGACACAATCGAACTTAACCATTACATCCTACCACATGTCAATTGGACACTTTAACATATTTCCTTAAACCATATCTAATCCCCAAATAAACACAGGGTCATAATTCTGCCTCACATGATACAAACATCTTGCCTACAGGGAGAAAATGCAATAATGCCTTCCCCAAAGTCTCAGCAATATCAGAATTTTTCAAAAGTCTAAATCAATGTCTCTCGATACTCAAGGCAAACTCTTAGCTATGAACCCCTGTTAAAAAAAAAAAATTGTATAATTTCAAGGCACAATGGCGTAGGGTAAACATTTCCACTGCCAAAGGGAAGTATAAGGAGATAGAAAAGAATCGGGCCAAAGCAAAACTAAAACCCACCAAGGCAAACATTCAGTCCTATATCCCCATCTCCTGCATCCCAAAGGGGAATGTAGCCCCACCCCCATGACCTTGCTGATTCTAGTCCGTACAGTCTTTCTCTTGGGCTGACTCCATTCTCAGGCTTCAGCTTTTCTTGGTAGACTTTCCACGTTCCTGGCAACTCCAACTTATTGGGGTCTCCAGTACACCTCCGACTTCCTTCACACAGATCTATGCACTGCCTTCTTTGGGGCTCCTTGCCTGGCCTGCCAGACTTTCCTTTGAAATCTGAGTGAAAGCTCGCCTGTCTCTGCAACTCTTGCAAGCCACACTCCAGTACAACTAGCATCACATGGATGACACCAAGGTCTGCTGTCAGCAGAAGCCGTAGAAAGGCTGCTATGAACCACGGCTGCCACAGCCTCTCAGTGCCTGAATTGCTCAGCACGGTGAAATGCATCATGGGGAACAATACCCTAGGAGGCCCTGCTCAAACAGGCATCTCAAACACTCTCTTCTCAAGTGAAATGTTTAGTCTTCATGGCCTTGAGCCTGTGATCTGTGGGGTCTTGCCAATTTCTGAGATGCTCTCAAGATATCTTTCTTCTTGTTCTTGTACAGAGTTACCTGGTTTCTCTTAAATAGCCCTGATCTGTTCAGCAACCACACCTTCTTTGGCCCCACTTTGCACATGATTACTTTTGGGCCAAAATTTAAATTGTCCAAAGTTTCCTGCTCTTCTTTTTGCCTCCATTTCTTACTACAAATCTGCCCCAAAGCAGCCTTCGATACCCATGCCACCCTCTGAATATCGGGCTGCCTTTGAGTTTTCTCTTCCAGATTAATTAGGCCACAGTTTTGGGCCTACAATCCTAGTCTCCCATAAAATTTCAGGACATAAGCAAAATGTAAACCTTTTTTGGCCAGAATATAACACACATGGCCTCTAGTTCAATTGTCCATGAAGTCCTTATTCCCACCTGAAACCTCCCAAGCCTGGCATTTACTGTCTACATTTCTATCAGCATTCTGATCTTCTGAGTCCTGACCAAAGTCACCCATCAACCTCTGCTTATAGCATTCTAGGTCTTCTCTATCCTACATCTCTAAATGTTTCTAAATTCTTCCCATAAATCAGTTCTTAGAGCTTCTAAACTATATGGGTAGGGATAATCACAACGCATCCACTTCTCAGGTACCCATTTTCTGTATTTGTCAACTTTTCTTTCACTGGGACATAATAGCCAACACCCACAATTTAAAGCAGAGGAGGTTTAATCTGGCCCATGGTCTCATGGGATGCAATCCATGGTTGACTGTTTCCAAGGCAGAAACATCGTGTTTGAAGAGCATGACAGCAAAAATGCTCAGTTCATGGCATCCTGGAAGCAGAGTAGAGGAACAGTGCCAAAGAGGTCAGGAAACAGAGATAGTGTCCAAAGTCATGCCTCCATCACCCACCCAGATACACCAAGAAATGTGCTCCACCAATCCCCTGGGTGGATCCCAAAGCTAACCCAGTTGACACTATCAAGCTTAACCATCACAGTCCCCATGTCAGCTCTGAGAGCCACCATCCCTTGTTATCCCCATGTCCCTTGTATGGTTGCATGGATGTCACTGGCCGAGTTGTCCCATCAACATTAAATTTTCTGCTTCTAACTCCTAGAATGGCGCTCCACCCTGTCCAGATACATTTTTAGCAGACAGAAGGAGGAAAGATAACAGACAATTAAAATATAGTCTTCTGTCATCTCTGACTCATGGACTAGGATGGTCAAAAAGTATAAGTTAAAGACATCAGAACTTCAACTAAGGAGGTAGAGAAGTTACAGATAGAGAAATGCGGGCAGGAGATGACAGCAACTCACGTATCGCCTCCCATTACTTACCAGGGAAGAATGTAAAGAATAAGTGTTGAAGTTTGCCTAGAAGCTAGAGCTTTTCCTAGTGTATATATTATAGGCTAATAAGCAAAAAGAACTGTAAGTTCATTGCAGTCTTGTGCTCTGAGGTCAATAATGGCCAGATCTGTTTTCTTCAATGATCTTCATGTTCAAGGATAACCTACTTTTCAAAGTAAAATGAACAAACAAACAAAAAAACACACTACAATTTCAGTACTGACATTCAACCTCCGCAGAGGCAATTCTGACCACCTCTCAGATTGTTAAATGCAAATTAATTCATCTGGATTGCAGATATGCAGTTATTTATGATGAATTCACATCTATGTAAATTTCTCTACTCCTGACCTAGCCAGTAAAGGTGATTGGTCCCTCAGGCTTTTTGTACTTTGTCATTTTCATTTAACATCAAGTTCCTCTGTGAAATGATGCCTGTAGTCTCTGGCTCACACTCCTCACCAATGTCTCAGACTATATTGTATTCAGTCTTACAGACTAGGTTCCCTACAAAGGAAATCCCTTTTGGGGTCTTTGGCAAAAATGAGGATGTGTCTTCCTGGTCTTTTCTTCCAATCACACATCGCCACCACTGCAACAATACCACTTTAGAAACATGGAGTGGTGAATTATATTTCCTATGCTTCTTCACTGTGTACTGGTATTCTGTACACCATTGAATGAGGTCTGATCCTTAAGGAGATATTTTGAGTAGTAACAATGTCATCTATTTTCTTATAGAAATGTGACATCTTAATATACCTATAATAAAGCTCTCTATTAATACAAATTTAAAATTATTGGTATCCAAATAACAAGTGCTGGCGAGGCTGTGGGGATAAAGGAACCCTCCTCCACTGTTGGTGGGAATGTAGACTGGTCCAACCACTGTGGAAATCAGTGTGGAGATTCCTCAGAAGACTCCAACTAGAGGTTCCATTTGACCCAGCTACTCCTCTGCTTAGTATCTTCCCAGAAGAATTAAAATCATCATACCACAGTGATATATGTACAACCATGTTCATAACAACACAGTTTGTAATAGCTAAGTCTTGGAAACAACCTAAATGCCCAACAACTAATGAATGGCTAAAGAAGATGTGGTTTTTCTACACAATGGACTACTACACCACCATTAAAAGGATAAACTAGAGTCATTTGTATGTAAATGAATGTTCCTTGAGAACACACTGTTAAGTGAAATAAATCAGACACTTATCAGTACAGATCAAATTGTTTCCGATATGAGAAACCATAAGTGTAAATAAGGATGAAGGGGTATAATAGATATTATGTTAAAAAAAAAAACAGATAGTATCCAAAAGAGAGGAGTACTAGATAGGGAAAAGGGGGAATAAAGAAGGAAGGTTAAAAGAAAAGAAAGAAGAAAGGGAAAAAAATGGAAAAATGTAAATAAGCTTGCTGCAAGTAGAGAGGGGTGGATGAATGGAAGGGGGGAGGGGAAGGGGGGATATATCATGTACAGGTACAAAATAACCATGTTGATTATGATCGTTATGTATACAATGTACCAATCCATGTTCTTGGTAAAAATAAAAATTAAAAAAAAATTATTGGTATCCATAGTTTCTAAAATACCCCCTGTGAATGAGTCCTCCCTCAACCTCCAACTCGTAGTGTCACCCAACCTATTCTGTGGCCACCAAGGAAGTCAAAAGTGACCTCTCCCCTCCCATCCAAGGATTTTCTTGTTTGATATAATCCCATCTATTTTTGCTTTTGTTTCTTTTACTTTTGGGGTTTTAACCAAAAAACTTTTGCCTATTTCAATCACTTGAAGCATTTCTCTTATTTTTTTTTTTTTAGTAATTTCCATCTCACATTTAAATCTTTCATCCATTTTGAGCTGCCTTTTGTAAGTCATGAGAGATTGAGGTCACATTGAATTCTTTTGCACGTGGATATGCAATTTTCCCTATACCATTTGTTGCCAAGATTATCCTTTCTCTGCTGTGTGTTCTTAGGAACTTTGTTGAAAATCAGTTGTCTGTAGGTACATGAGTTTATTTCTAAGTCCTTATTTTGTTCCACTGGTGTTTTATGCCAATACCAAGCTGTTTTGATTACTATAATTATGTAGTACATTTTGAAGTCAGGGAGCATAATGCCTCCTGCATTCTCCATTTTCACTCAAGAGTGCTTTGGCCAGCCCAGGTTTTTAAGATTATAAATAGTGTATACATTAGCCCTAGTTCCAGAAAGAAAATGTGGTGAATGACCAGGAAAAATAGCCAGTGATATAAAGCAGTCATTGCTAAAGGCCAAGTGGCTTGTCCTGACGATTTACACTACGTAGGACTGCAGGTTGAGTTTACCTAAGAATGGTTTTATAAAGTCAATGGTTCTGAATATCACTCTGGACTCATGGTTTGAAATCCTTCCAAACTACTTTCTAGATCATTCTCCAAAATGGCATTAATTGACCATGAATTCCTCCGTCTCTGATTGTTATGAATCTCATTTACATGTAATTGTATTTATTTTAATATGCTTCATATTTGGTCTCTGAGAAGCAAGTTCTTTCCCTAATTGTATGACTCCCCAAAAGTTTATATCCAATCAGTGGAAAATGTCGCATGTCTTATAATAGAAGACACAAGTAGCAAGAGTTGTTTAAACAAATCCCACCAAGTCACCGGACAGTTACCAATTCTTTGCCCAGTTCCATGAGATCTTCCAAACATGCAGTGATTTTGACTAAACCACAAGTCAACTTAGCAGAGGAGTATGACTTAGCCATCTCATTTTGTGTGGAAGTTTTGCAGCGCCTAAACTCTGCAGTTGGTTTCAGTCCCATAGATAACACTTCCTAAGGCTTCACAGGTATTCTTCTTTTATGAGGCAGAAAAACTAGGCTCTCACGTATTACAAAGCTTGCGGTATCTAAATGACCAAATCAATTCAAATTAGTGCAAGTGTGAGGAGGATCCTGAATGCAAAACAGTGCCTGAGGCACTAGGGGAAAAAAGTCTAAAATGGAAATACACTGAATTTCAAAGAGGATTTTAATGTCCTACGCTGCAATCTTATTTAACAACTTCATTATAGAGACACAAGAAGGAATAAAAATTAAAGTTAGAAAATTTGTAGAAGGTAAATTTGAAGTCACTGAATTAAAAAAAAAAAAAAGTGTAATGGGAGAAATTCCCGAAAGGAAAGCTCCAGAAACAACAAATAAAATTAGATTCAACAGGGTATGATACAAACATCTGAGTCTGAGGGAAAATAAACATTCAACATAATCATGGCAAGAAAATCAGAGATAAATTTACCACAGGACACTGTGGTACTCTCATTCGATGTTGTTTGAAGTTTCTAAAAGGAAAGTGGCTCGTTTTGCCAAGTTTTAGTAAAAGAACTATTTCATTCATGAGAACATGATGCCTTCATCCTGTCTGCCTGGGCCTGTGCCTCCCCGCCCTGCCCTTCCTGTTTACTGTCTGCAGCAGGCTCCAGCCACCTTTATTCACAGCCTGGAGACAGAGTTCCTTAAGACAGGCTCCTCCCTCCTCAGGAGGACATCAGGACAGCTGTGACCCTGAACTTGGGATGGATGCAAACACATGAGGTGGGTTCAGACTCTTGTGCTTTCCCTAAAGCTTGTCTTGTGAATATATTTTCCCTCCTTGTCTTACCCTGTTCTGACGGACTGCACTCAATAATAACCAAAAGAGGAAGACGATCCTGGAGGCCACAGTACTGTACTCCAAAGGAAGGCAGTTTTTAATACCAGACACTGTGGCAGATCTGTGGGAGTAATACACCTGGGCAGAGCACGGGGAGTGGTTCTCATAGAAACTGCCCCTGCCAGAGCAAAAGCTGCTGCCATCCACTTGCACAGACTGGTGAGCAGTTGTCAAGGCAGAAAGGTACAGCTCTGGTCCATTTTCCTGTCTATGATGACCTCTTACAACCTGTACCTCAGTAGCCAGGACTGTCTACATTCTGTGCCCAGCTCAGTGCTTAAAATAATCCTGTCTCCAGCCAAACTGTCTTTTACTTCTCAACAAGATTAGCAGTGGGATCCTTGAGGGGAAAACATAAGGGGCAGAAGATTTTGCAGTTTGCAAGCCAGCCCTCCAAAGGGAACTACTGGGAAGGGTAGTGCCTCAGGAGTCATCCTAAAGGCCTGAGTGTCCAGAGGAGGCCCCCAAAGGAGGATGGGGCTGCAGTAAAAGGATCTTAGGAGGCACTGTTGTTGGCAAGTGTAACTTCCCTGACAGCTGTGTGTTTGGAGTCCACACCCTGGAGCATTCAGGCTCCCTCTGCCTTCTTGAGGGTCAAATTTGTCTTCTAGTTATTCTCAATCATAGAAGAAACATATTTCAAGAGGTAAAGAAGAGTTTGTTTCTTCTCATGATCCATGAACCCAGGCTGCCTGCCTGAGTTGATCACCTTAGCTAAAAACTGCATTCATCAATCACTACTCCATTCTGTGACTCCAGACAATTTAATCATCGTTTCCAAGACTGCTTCCCCAAAAGAGCACACATTCCCTAGGGTCATATAGTTTCTTGACTACTTTTCACTTATTTCTATTTTCAGCTCCTTCCTCTGATCCTCAATGGGTGATTAATTCCAAGAATATTCAGATGAAGTGAAGGCCACTCTCCTCTTGTGCCATTTTGGGGCAGGGAGCAATCTATGCATCTGTTCTGGACGGACACACTCGCAGACCATCTGCCTTGCATCCAAACTTCCCGAGTCATCCTCTTATTCATTTTTTTCCCTAATCATCTAACTCTCACCCTTCTCTGGGCTTGCTGTACCAGTTGGTCATCTCTTAAGCTTCAACCAAATCCACATGCCCATGATTGCCCATATCTCTCTCCATCTTCTCAGTAAGTCTGGACAGTCCGACCAGGGACAGAGACCTGGTGTGACATAGCATCAAGGCTGCCCCAAACTGCAATGACATGTTCTCCAAAAAAGCCATTCGCACTTCCTGGCAGTGAGATATATATGTAATCCACTTTCCTTTCTGGGTGACTACTGTAAGGAGAAACTTAATTCAATAAATATGTTGTCTTACACCATTTGGACTTCTATAAGAAACTGCCACAGGTGGGGTGGCTTATAAACCAGAGAAACCTATAGATTATACCTCTGAAGCCTGGGAAGCTCGAGACCAAGTTGCTGGAGGATTCCATGACTAATAAAGCTTCACAGATGCCCATCTTTTCACTGATCACCTCACATGGTGGAAGGGACGAGGGAGCATCTTACATAAGGCCACTGATCTCACTCACGAAGGTATAGCTCAATCACCTCCCAAAGGTCACAACTTCAAATATCTCCATCTTGCAGTTGGGATTTTGACATACAAATTTTCAGGAGACAAAGAATGTAACCACAGTATATGTCTCATCCTTACTAAATTCCTAACAATGTATTAAGTATTATAGAAGATCTAGAAATGTAAAAAAAAACATGGTATCTTGACTTTAAGAAGATTATTTTCTATTAGGATTATAATTAAAAATAAAAACTTCCTCAGTCTTCTCTCAAGTTAGGAAAAAAGGAAAAAAAAATTTTTGCATCCAGTAAGCATTGGGTTATCATTTCAATGAGAGACTAGAGATATAAGTACAAGTGTAAAAAGATTGATTATGTACAATCTTACCTATGGGAAGAAGGTCAACAGAAGGCTGGATGAGGACTGAAATTTGTCGCCTCGAATCACAAGACATAATGTAGAGATACTGGAGGTAGGATGGGGTTCTGAGGCTCAGGGATCCTGTCAATTTCAACAGAGAAATCAAATCGATTTCTTTATGGCTTTATCCCTTAATTTGCTTTCAAAACACAAACAGCAGCATATTACTGGTAAGGGACAGAAAAGGCATGCAATAAAACAATTACAGAGAAAACACACTAGCACAATTGTTTGAAGATGCCAAACAACATTGTGAAAATAGTTGCTTTTAACCAGAGCAGTATGAATTCAAGCATGGGGGGAAAGAAGGAAAATACTCCTACCTTTCAATGGTAGCGTGACACCGTATTTTGCACTGGTACACACAAATCTCTCATCAAGCCACAGTCCTATTTGAGATATTTATAGCAGGAATGGCTACGAATCACTCACTGCTATTATTTCTGCCATTTATCCCCTAGCTGTGGATAAAGTGTGTGCTCATCACAGCTTTCTGCTCAGTGTAAGGTAGGTCAATAGTACTGTCTGAAATTTCTGATAGAGTGCTCCTGAGTCTCATGATCCTGGGATCAGCTCAAGACCTGTTGCCAGGACGTAACTGGTTCAAAAGGGCTGTTCTCATTAAGGACTGGGTCGAGTTGCCTGTAAGTACACAAAATTAGATGGATGTGTCCCAAGAGCCTTAAGAAGCCAAATCTATCTCCCCTGCTAAATTCCACAGTACCTCGAATTCCCATCATGTCAGTGACCCACTTCCATTAGTGACACTGTACATCCAGCATGCTACCTAAGAGAAAGGATACATTTCATTATTCAGATTAGCCTAATGAGCTTACCGAAGGGGAGAAGTAATCAGACGGAGAACGCTGATGAGGAGGGACACAGCTCTCACTGGCTGACCGAGTTCTGGTGTATGTTCCTTTTACCACATCTGTGCCTCAGTTTCCTTACCTAGGAAGAAAGTCTTCTTTTAGAGTAACAGCATTTTGGCAAAATGCTTTAAAAGTTAATACTATTAAAAACTAATAAACGTTTAAAACTAGTAAATGTATTTTTTTCTTCTCTTCTTGGTTGGCTTAATCCCTTTAAGTGAAGTTATCGAAATATTAAGGTATATCAGAATCACCTAGAGCGTTTGTCAAGACATGGATACTTGGACCCCAGAGTCTCTGAGATAGTAGGTCAAAGATTAAGCTCAAGAAACTACATTTCTGACAAGTTTCTGTGAGAAGCCAAAGCTGCTGCTTTAGTTATGTGATCTACTTTGAGATCTGACACTCCAAAGGTGAAGAATGGATTTCCTGAGTCATACTTCACATGAAAGCAAGAGAGAGAAATTATTCCAAACATTCACTTCAATCACATTCTAATTCTTACAGAATTACTGTGTAAATTTTTGTATAATTTAGCAGCAGCTGTGGTACTCAGTTCTAAAATCTAGCCCAAGAAGCTGGACCACAGAAATAATTATAGTCCAAAAAGCTGGACCACAGAAATAATTATGAGTTGCACCAAATGTGCTGATTTCTTTTTTTAATGTTCTCTAAGCAATGATCACCTCAAAAGAGACCCCTTTTAAAATTCACAATCCTTTGAATTCTCCCATCATTCAGACAGAAAAAATACATAATAGGGAGATAGCCTTCAAAATATGTCCATTATTTATTCATATATTCATGAATTCTTTAAAAGAAACTTTATGAACACTTGCTTTATGCCAAGTATTATGGTGGAGAGTAAGGAAAACTTAAAGTCTGTACATTAAGAACTTTTCGGTTTAATATAATAAGACAATTCTGAAAAAAATAGAATGGCTAACATTTGTTTAAATATTAAAGTTTATAAAGTTCTCGACTTTTATGTCTTTTGAGTCACATCAGACACATATAAGCTATTATTCCTGGTCTTTTACAAAATTAGCAACCTGAAGCTCTGAGGCAATAATTGACTTGTCCACTGTCATCCGACTGGCAATTAGCTGAGCTGCAGTGCAACCCGGCCTGTAAGATGCCAAAGCATGTGCTCTTGGCCCTGCTTTCCACCGCGGTTCTCATTCTGCGTGACATGGATAAAGGTGCCAAAGAACTGCCAATGAAGAGGGCTCCTGTCCAGGAGTCTGGAAGCCTCAGAGAAAAATCTAAGTCAGTGATTATGGGAAGTGATGGGATAAAGTGGCCTTAACTAAGATGCAGAAAACAGAGGCTGAAACATTCCTCTCCAAAGTGCCTGGACCATATTTCTTGATCAAATATTGTATGAAGTCGGTTTTTACAAAATCCTTAGGTTTTAGTTTGCAAAATTCACATGAAATTTACTCAACTGCCTCACCTTTTTTTTTTTTTCAGTTTTTTTTTTTCAGCATAATAGGCAGAGAGGACACAGTTTAAATCCACACTCATAGGAGAATTCTATAAAGGAGTTGTACTTTTCAGAACAATACAAAGTGTATTTAATAGGGTATGCCCATCCTTTTCTGACCTTCTAGTTTTTTTCCTATGGAAAAAAATTACTTCACATGGTTTTCTCCTAGGAATGAATTATCTAATTCCCCTAATACAAAAAATGAATGTTGGTCTTAAGTCACCCCATACCACCCTGTGTTTCATTGCAAGGCGAGACTTCACTGGAGTTCCTGAAAACAATGGACATGATTCTTCTTTATGCACCAACTGTAACAAAAATGAATGCCCAGGACCCCATAAGGTTAGGAGGGAACCTGAGGACAAAAGCCACTCTGTTGATTTCATGCTGCTTGAGTAACTTTCTTGGACTACCACGTAGGAGGCTAGAATTTCGGCTCAAAGGATCCCAACCCCGGAGCCCAGGCCTTTTCAAACCTTTCTGGTGCAGTGGCCATTCCTCATTAACACGTAGTCCCCGCATTCAAATCTAAAAACTGTGATAGTGCAATGTCAGGGATTAATATTACAAACCCAGGAAATTTTATATTGACCCAATTATGAACTAATCAAGCAAATAAAGCTACTATTGTTTACTCCACTTTATAGTTGAATAAAATAATTTATAGAAATTAAGCTACATATGTAAATGATTGATTTAGGAGTTACTTTCAGACTACAGAGACCTTAGTTAAGGAAGAAGAGAAGTAGGGTGGTAGGAAAACAAAATAGGGTATTTTGTTTTAATTTTATAAGTTCATTGATGTTATGTGCTATTCTTCAAAATCTTCCAACATGTTACCAGGACCAAGTGTGAAAAAGCATTTGAAATGCCTAAAATTGCTTTCTTTGTGAACAACCCTAGTAAATTCATTTTAATTAACTTAGCAGCAATTGTGCCTTAAAATGAAGGTTGCTCAGATTCATGGTTTCTCTTTGAATCTTAGCTAGGTCACTGCAGGATGGATCCAGAACTTCTCAGAAAGTGCAGACTCCAAGGAATTGGAAACTAGAATAAGCACTAAGAAAATGTCAAACGTCTTTAGTTTCTTCTCTTTTCATGAAATTCTAAAGAAAAAATCTGGGATTATCTTCATTCAAAAAGTTGAAATCTTTACAAGGACCTTTACAGAACTACAAATGATAGTTTTTCTTTAAAACAATGTGATGAGAAACATGTTCAACATGAAAACAGCACTCAACCCAAAGCTAAATTTGTGCGAAAAAAAACAGAAATAGCTGGATTCCTCACTTCTATTTTTCTAAAGAATTACCTTTCATTAAACATTGGTGACTTCTCAGCTCTATAAAACAGGAGTTGCAGCTGAGCCGGGGTTTCTGTTTGTTTGTTCATTTGGGTTTTGGTCTCTTCTGTTGTTCATTATGTAATTATTGCAACTCGCCGAATCACTCCAACACTTATGGGAACCAAACAACATACTGATTTTTTTTCGTACCTTCTGTGAGTCAGTAATTTGGGAACTACTTGGCTGAGCGGCTCTGATGGGATGTCTCAAGAGACAGTAGACAGATGGTGGCTGTGGCTTGGATCCTCAAAGGTTTATTCACTCACACATCTAGGGCTGGGTTGGGGAAAGTTGAGCAGGTGTGGTAGGAATGTGCTTCTCAGGCTTCTCTGTGTCTCTTTGTGATCCCTTCTCAGAGTCTCTTCAGGATGGCAGCTTCTAAGATACCCTGGGTTCTTGCATGACAGCTCCAGGAATCCAAAGATTTGTGTACTAAAAGAGTAAAGATGTGTTATGTACATGTTCCAATTCCCCATGATGAATATAATCATTATGTGCTGGTCTTAGTTAGGTTTTCAGAGCCAATGGTTGTAAGAGAGCAGATTTAACAGAGGACATTTATAGATTACAATATTCACCCATAAGCCAAATGCAGGAAGTGCCAAATGTCCATCTAGGCACTGGAGACCCAAAAGATCCAATCAAGGCCGGGAGCCCATGATACTATCCCATGTACATGCGTGTTTGCAGATGATGGCTGAAGAAATCTTTGCTGGAACCAGGATACGATGCTTGATGCAGAGATGACAACCAGAGCTCCTGTGAAGCAACAACGGCCATCCTCGACGACAGCAAGGCCCCAAGCTCCTTCCTCCACAAGAACAGCCAAGTTCTTTTTGGGAGAACCAGCCGCAGCAGAGCTTCTCCTGGGAAACAGCCTGCCAACTAGCTTTGGCTCCCACTCTGCTTTATTTGGCATCAGCAACAACTCTCAGGTGGATCCTCCATGCAAAGCATCACACCAACTCAGTCCGGCTGGGCGTTCTGGCTCAAGCTGACCATAGTGAGTCCACCACAGTGCTGCAAACTTATACTAAGAAAAATTAAAAACACAAAGATCTGTGTTATGACAGAGATTGAGATGGAAGCCAAAGCACATCTATAAGCAAACATCAGAATCCATGCAGTGACACTTCCTCTACATTCTATTGGTCAAAAGCATAAAAACGAATTGCCTGGGATGAAGGGGAAGGAACATAGAAGCCAAACTTCCAATCATAATAATGTTAACATAATATTGGAAGAGGAATCTGTGATATTTTTCATCATCAGAAAAATATAATCCACCACATAATGATTCTTGGAATTCTGAATGGATTCAGTAGACGTTTACAAAACAAACCATGTCTGTAGACGTTAGTGAGTTAAATTTGGTCTGCACTTCTAATTATAACTGTGGTGGCCCTCGGCATCTGATACAGGGCTTTATTCAGACTTCACGCCTGGCAAGTGTCTGTGTTCTCTACTAGGAAAGAGGACTAAGTCCAGCCTGGCTTTCTAGTCCTTCTCTAACGTAATACGTTATGTGAACATTTTTACACCTCCTTGCTTTTACTAATCTGTAAAATCTAGACCATACTAGCTCACTCTTATGGTTTAGATCTAGAATTTCTCTCCCAAAGCCTCATGTGTTCATACGCAGGTCTTTGGGAAAGTGATTGGATCATGGAAGTGCTACATTCCTCAGTGGATTCCACTAAAGAGTCCAGAGCTATGTATGCTGTTAGAGGTGGGACCTGTAGGAGGGGTGGGTTCTTGGACGTGTGACCTAGAAGGGTGTATTCTTATTTCACTCTCTGCTTCCTGGTCAGTATAATGTGAGCAGCTCCTCTGCTACGCTCTTCTGCCACACTATTTCTGCCTTGGAGCCAGGCAAACATAGACTGTTACCAAGAGCCAAAATAAACCTTTCCTCCCTTAAGTTGTAGGTAGCAGGTATTTTGTGCTAGGAGTGAGAGAGTGATTAAGATATTCCCTTTTCTATATCACGTAATTCATGAAATGATCCACATATTTGTGGGCCACAGTCTCTTGAGGCTACAAAGGGAAACCTAGAATGAGAGTAGAACTATCATCCCTTAGTCACTGATATGTAGAGTTTCAGAAATTCCAGTCCCATTTAAATTATTTTCAATAAAGTGGGAGAAGTCCCAGGGGAATGATTGGCATACACTGTACTATTTCCTTTTGTACAGTCTTGAATGTCATGTATTAGGATGGCGCTACTCTGCTCAAGTGGGAACACCACTCACACCCTCATTAACAAAAACTATTCATAAAGAATTAATGCCCTGGGGTCCCCAGGACTTAGCCACAGGACTGGGACAAAGAGAAATTGAACTAGAAAATGCTATTCCGCTTTCAAAATTGTGTTTCTCCCTTAACTACAGCTTGCTCTTCAATCAAGCTCTTGCATATTGATCCCTCTTACTTTAGGAAGAACTTCCTTCCAACAAGCTTTTTACTTTTCCATGTGAGTAGAAATCCAGCAGCTCTGCCTTACAGGCTGTCCAAGCACGGCCAGACTCTCAATTCTCAGATTATTTTCATCTCTTAGGCCAAATCCAACTGATCAGGCAAAGCTCCTAGAGAAAACTCTCAGGTCAGGAGGAAAGAGTCCATTGATCAGTTAATTTTGTCATCCAAAGGTGCAGGAGGTAGGGGAGAGTAACAAGAAATCTCAGTGTTGTTAGAGCTAAGTATAAGCCAAGGTTATAATTTACTTTAAAATAATATAGTACAAACAGTGTTACATAAAGTGTGTCAGTTAAACTTAAACCATAATAGAAAATGTTGTGTCAATGTGCCTATTTTGAGGGCCTGAGCTCTCGGGGTTGATTCATGTCATCCTGGGAGTTATTTTCTCTATTTTAAGAAGTGTTATAGAAATAACCTGTGGTCAGGATTCACAGGTTAACTAAAACCATTTTTTTTGCTTTTATATTATTGCATTATGATAACACTAATTGTATAATGTTTATTAGAAATTGTTATTGACAATGATATAATTGTTGAAAGATTAAAAGTGGGGAAACATTTTTAAAATAATTGCCATTTGTTTGATGTAGAAGAGCATTATGCATAGAATGTCTATAAGATTAAACTCCCACAAAGGACTGGATGGTGATGAGAATCAAGGATGGGAATCAAAAGCAATGTAATCCATGAGATTCCAAATATTTCCTTTGGAAATTAGAATTTGAGGTTGTCTGTATTAATATTTGAGTTTATAAAAACAATTTTAAGTGATATTATACTAATAAAATTATATTGCAATAAATAAATACTTTGATATTTTAAAATGGACTAACTGTTAGGGATTCACATTTGGCTTTTGATTTCTTTGGAGAAAAATAATAGAATAAGTTTATTAAAAATATAAGCTAAAGACAGTCAGCTTACTCTGGGCATGCATCAAATTTTCAAATGATATACTTTCCTGAGCTGTTAGTGAATTCATATGCATCCTGTCCAGTGGCGAATATTAATGGGAGGGAATTCATTTATGTTTTGCTTTCTACCTGCTGCCTTGCCAAGTGTCTTTTATTCTGTCACTAAACTATACATGGCACTCCTAAGAAATCCTATGAGAGACGTTCGGATGGCAGGCACCATTTATGTTTGGGCTTAGAAGACCTACAACTTTTTGATTTTTCATTCCAATTGTGCAGTAAGGTTTGTTTTCCAACCTCAATGGATCATAGTGTATATCTTTGATGGAAATAACATTCTGCTTCCTTGCTATATATTGATTTTAAACTATTTTATCTATCTATTTTAACACAGAGACACCTTTTTATTTGTTTTATTTGTTGAACACCTTAAATCAGTGTTCTCTGATTTAAAGTTCTGTGTACTTTTGTGCTACTTGAGAATCTACTGTATGTATCTATTGTAAATCTCTTTATTTGGTCTTATGTCAGAATAGATAGGTAAGGTATCTTTTGAATGGTGAGACCTATATGGTCATATATTATAAAGAGCTTGGCATGAGCTTGTGAGAAGACAGAAATTTCCCCCTCGTAAAAACCTTCTCAGTGAAAAAGAGATAATAGGAAATAAGGACTGAAGAACTGTACTGAAGACTCTAATTTGAGCAGTTTGGAGGAAATATTTGCCATAAAAAATATTCAGACATTACCAAGATACATCATGTATAGGTACAGAATTAATGTAATGAATGTGACCATTGTATGTAGAATGTACCAATACATGTTCTTGGTTTAAAATAAAATAAATTAAAAAAAAATACTCAGACATTCCTTTTCTTTTATTTTCTTTTTTCTTTTGGGGGGAGGTCTGTGCCAGGGATCAAACACAGGGGCTTGGACTTGCTAGGCCAGCACTCTAACCACTGAGCTAAATCCCCAGTCAGAAAATCCTTTATATATCTTACGGGTGGTAGCAGTGGTTGGGGTGATCAGGTATGATATTTGTTTCTTAATGATATAAAATCAAAATACCAGCAGCTTAAACAAGATAAAGCATATTTCTCTCTTGCATAAGCAAAAATATCCAATAAACAGTAAGGAACTTTGATAATGTCACGTGAAAATTAAACCAGGTCTTTCTGTTTTATTGTTATCCCATCTTTAATATATCAGTTCTACCTCATGGTCCAGGTGATTGCTTGAATTATTACTAGCATTTCCACAGCTTAGCCGCAGGAAGGTGAAAGTCATAGATGAGTCGCTTTTCTAAAAATACTTACTAGACACCACATGTAAATGACACACACCTAAGTGCTATTGGCCAGAACTCAGTCACGTGACAATATCTACCTGAAACAATATTGGAAAATATAATCTTTACTGGTACCTAGACGACCCAATCTTTAGTCTGTACCTACCCAGGTAAGAACTGTGTCTTACACTACTAAGGAAAGACATGTCAAGTCAACATTAATAGTCTTAGCTCCAAGGAGTGTGTGCTATGTCATTTTAGGAAGCTGAAGATACTTAAAGGTTGAGGATGTTGAAATGAGTGAAAGAGGACAAAAGCAGAGCATTATTCTTCTATGCAATTGGGCCATTGCTCTCTTAGGTCTGCAAATACTCTAAGTCACAAGGTCAATGGAAGTGGGGCCAAAATGGCTAATTGGTAACAGGCTGCCCTGCCAATTTCCAGACACACTCCTAAGGCACCTGTTGTCCTGCTGCGACCTTTCCTTGCTTTGGAATGCTTCTGTGTTTCTCCCATAAAACCTCCTCTGTCAGTAATCAAACATGCTATGCTATTGGCTGTTTCTAGAAGCTGCTGTCAGTGTTCACTCCAACCATCCATTACTTTCCCATAAATATAAAATCAGTAGAACTGGACAGAGAGGATAGAAACTAACTTTAGGATACATAAGAATTTAGATTATGATAAAGGTGCATAACAAATTTATGAAGAAAGGAGCAATTACTAAATAACTAGTTTAATATTCAACATAAAACTAGATAAGAGATCAAATGAATGCTCAACTTCTACTCATAAAACATTTCTAGGTGGATTAAACCATAAAAGAACTAGAAGAAAACGTTATCTATAGTTTACTCTAAAACAATACAGTATAGGGGCTTGGGATTTAGCTCAGTGGTTAGAGTGCTTTGCTTGCAAGCACAGGCCCTGAGTTCGATTCCCAGCACCAAAAAAAAAACAACCCACAAAAAAACAAAAACGATACAGTATAAATCGTGTTACATAAAGTATGTGTGTGGAAACCACAGTCTAAGGCATTGTTAACATTTGAAATAATCAGGAGTCAATCCCCCAGGACTGAGACTGTGGCAGGTTTTTCACATATCAATATGTGAATCTGCACCAGACACCACAAGAACTCTTACAGGTAAATTATCACTGATGAAATTATGCCGTTCAAGATATATGCTTAGCTAGGAAATTCACACAGTGACTTCCACCAATTGTGAATGAAATCTGTAACTTGAAACATGAGCTATTTCTTTCCATCTCATTTATATCTCCCCAATGTTTCCTGTAGACAATTTGTGTTTAAACATTTAATGTCTGGCAAAGGGATACGCAGATTAGAGTCCCTAACCACTAGGGCTCAGAGCCTTTGAAGTATCCAGTGCTTTCTCATACAGCTTTCCAGTTACAGTATGAAGCCCAGTACTCTCCGAGAGCTCCAGAGCACTCCCGCCTCCATTTCTCTTCCTATCAGGTGAGGGACAGATGTGAAGTGATTGGTCATTGTCTTATTTTCCTTTTCTGCTTTCAAATAGCAGATAAGGGTATGTTTTACTTTCTCCTCAAAGCATAGTTAGAAGCAATTAAAGAAGACCTGAGTAATTGGAAGCATCTGTTCATAAATAAGATGACTTAGTGTGGTTATGGGAATACTCCCCCAATTCTTCTACAGATTCAGTGCAATTCCCATCAGAATTCTAACTGGATTCTTGCAGAAACTGGCAAGATGGTTTTAAAATTTATATAGAAATTCGAGGGACCCCCAAATAGTTAAAACAGTATTGAAAAAGAACAAAGTTGGAAAACCCACATTTCCCAATATTCCAATTTTAAAACTTATTGCAAACTACAATAATTAAACTGATGTGACACTGGTGTAGCACATCGAAACAGTGTGGTACTGGAATAGAATTGAAAGTCCAGGGAAAAAAAATTCACATTTACAGTCAGCTGATTTTCCACAGGGTGCCATAACTTTCTGGAGAAAGGGGAATTATCATTACAGTAACTGATGATGGCATAACTAAATGTCTCTATGGAAAAAAATGAAGCTGGCCCCTTATTTCATACTATAACCAAAAATGAACTCAAAATGTCTAAAGGGCTAATTTAAAAGTTGAAACTATTTAAAAAACATAGATAAAAGTTTTCTTGGTTTTGGATTAGGCGATGGTTTCTTAGATATAACCTCAAAAGCACAAACGACGGAAGAAAAATAGATAAATTAGACTTGACCTCAAAAATATTTGTATTCAAAGAATATCGTCAAGAAAACTAAAAGATAATGCACAGAATGGTAGTGAATATTTGTAAATCATGTAACTGATAAGGGACTTAAATACATGCCCCACAAGATGGATAACCTTGAAAACGAAGTGGAAGAAGCTGATCCCAAAAGAATACATACTATATGATTCTACTTATATGTAGACTCCACAATAGGCAAATCTATATAGAGAGAAAGTAGGTTAGTGGTTGCCTGAGGCTGGTGTAGGGGATGGGAAAAAAAGGAGAAAGGAGCTGGAAAATGAAAATCGCTGCTAATGAATACAGTCTTTCCTAAAAATGTTCTAAATTTGGTTGTGGTGATGGTGTCACAAATCTGTGAATAAGCTAAAAATCACTGAACTGTACCTTTTAAGTGGGTAAATTGAATGGCATGTGGATTATATTTCAAAAAAGGTATTTTTAAAAAATTGGGAATGCATTTTAGATATTCCCAAAATAAAATTAAATTAAAATTAATGAAATCAAAAATCAGAAACCGAAGCCAATGTTATAAGTAAAGAAAAGTGTGTGCTGTTGCTACTTTAAAGAAACTTTAAATTTTTTTTAAAAGCATACATACAACAGCAGCCAGTTCAGCAGACTGCGTTCAAGGAAACACCCAAGGTCTCAAACTCCGTTACATCCTGCGTCCATCTGTTTAATGATGCATTCACTTTCCTGATCCAATTGCATGAGCCGATGCTGCTAGAAAAATATTGTTGTATTTTTATTCAAAATGAATGATTCACGCAAGGTCCTTGTCAGAACACCTGAGGCAAAAAGTAGGGGCTTTGCTGGATGTATAGGAAAGATGTTCCAGTATTTTGTGCCTGCCGGCTTGAAAAAAAGAATTTACTAGTATGTGGCTGTATTTGGCTTAAGAAACTGATTTAATGTTAACTAGTCCTGTAATAAAAGTGTTGTAGAGCAGGAAACAGCTCCTATCTTTTCCTAAGTGTCAGGGTCTTCTGTTTTTGCCAGTGTACCCTGACAACTGTGAACAGCGGATTGGCTTACTCAATTTACATGACAATACGGCATAAGATTACCGATGAGTACAATGCAATACAGAATTTCTGTTTTTCTGTAAAGCTGTTTATAAAGGACAAATTTGACTAAATAGAAATCCACTAAAAATATTTACAGATAAATGTCTGGCTTGCTCCAATTTCCAAACAATGTCTCAGATTTTCTAAAGACTTATAATTGTGAAAACACAAGTACTTCTAAGATTCTAGACACTTTTGTTTTTTACTTTGGTTTACTAGTACATATGTGTAGTAAATAATGTTCATACTCCTTGTGGGAAGATGGTACATGTACATAGCTGATCTTAATTTGTCTTCATCCTCTTTCCCTTTCCTTCCTCCCCCTTCCCTTAATCTCCTTCTTTTTTTTTTTTTTTTTTTTTTTTTTTTTTTTTTTTTGGTACACGTTTGCAGTACATAATGTTTACACTCCTTTTACACTTCTTGTGTGGAGTTGGTACAAGTACATAATACATCTTAATTCCTTTTCTACATCCCTTATCCCTCCTCTCCTTCCCCTCCCTCCCTCTCTTGATCTCCTTCCCCTATCTCTGTACTTCCTCTTGTCAAATAAAGGGCAAAATAAAAGATCAATTCTAGGTATTTGTCCTTGTAACTTTCTTGCTGCTGGGACAAAACAGCTGAGATTCGCAAGTTAAAGGAGGAAAGATTTAATTTAACTCCCACTTTGCACAGGTGTCAGTCAGAGTTGGCTGGCTCCAAGACAGGGCAGCACAGCAGAGGGCCACATGAGATGAGGCGTGCTTAAGGCAACAGGAAGCAATGAGCCATCAAGGCAGGAGAAAGAATACACACACACACACACACACACACACACACACACACGATCTACCTATCTGTATCTGTAAAAAGTACAAACTCATCTAATCCTCCTCACAACTGAATAAGGTAATGACCACTATTATCTTCATTTTATTGATGAGGAAATTAAAATACAATTGAATTAAATAACTTGCCCCAAATTACTACTAGTAAATGGCAGAGCCAA
>PVJO010010027.1:0-66416 GCA_004026905.1 Hystrix cristata
TGCCTGGTAGCATTTGTCAAGTCTCAAAGTAACTCTTTCCAGGATTTTCAAATTCAATGAATTTCTTAGATTGAAATCTTTATGTGTAAAATTATCTTAGATTTTCCTACTGTATGAATAGACAACTGGAAGCCCTAAGCTCTTTATTCAATTGTCTTTAATATATAAATTATACATTTTTCTTTAAAATAATCTAGATATTATTATCAAAGACATGTTATTAATAATTGATACTTCTTCATGCAGATTCCTTCCATGCAACTCCTTAACAAAAAATCAAATGCAGCATATCCCAGTATTTCCCCTCATTGTTCCACTTTGCCATCTCTGGTTCAATCCTGTACACTATTCTTTCATTTCTGCTGTCATTCCACTTGATAATCTTATAATTTGATTTTGCCAATTTGATCCTTAGTAGTTTAAACATATATGTGCATACTCTGTCAGTATTTACAAGTGCTTTCTGTTTACTTTTTTTTTTTTTTTTGGTGCTGGGGATTGAACTCAGGGCCTTGTGCTTGCAAGGCAAGCACTCTAACCGCTGAGCTAAATCTCCAGCCCCTCTGTTTGCTTTTTAATCTTAATCTTTTGACATGAGGTCAGTTTTTACTAAAATAGTCCTTCACAAATAATAGATGCTCCATAAATATAAGGTACATTTCTCAATTTTTTTCTGAATTCTAAAGAGAGATATTTAGGTTACCAAATAAAACAATTTTCAGAAAACTACATATTTGATATTAAAAATCTAATTTTATATTAGACTCCTGCCCAATTTTTTTTTGGTTATAAAATCTTCAAGCAGTTTTTTTTTACTAGAAAAAGTTTGTGAACGAATTAATATTCTAGGATAAAAATATTCAAACATGGTTCTGCAGTCTCAATAACCTTATAGAATGTACTCTTTTGATTAGACTATTTTATGTACAAAACAGATTACCTGATTTCACTTTTTAAAAATGAACCATAACATTTATTCTGATTTTAACACATATTCTTATTTTTTTTTTTCTTTTTTTGGTGCTGGGATCGAACTCGGGCCCTTGGGCTTGCAAAGCAAGCACTCTAACCACTGAGCTAAATCCCCAGCCCCCCTTATTTTCGAAATTTACACAAGAACTAAAACACTTGAAAAACTAAAATACACGAATACTGATAATATTATTTTATATTTTCCTTTATACCTTATCTAAAACACGTATTACTTTTTTATAAGGACAAATAACGTGCAATAGTCTGGTTTTTAAAAAGAATATCTATAATGAAGAAAGCAGAAATCATAATCTCATAAACTAGAGATAACAAATTTTCTAAGCAAAAACATGTTTTGAAATAATTAAACTCATACCAGGTATATGTTTGCACAGGACCTTTAGTGTATCTCTACATCCTGAGCGATTCTGTATAGACTCGAACATTCCTTGAGTGACTGAATTTAATGGCAATAAAATAATTCATTGTTTGTATAGACTATGATTTATGTAACCTTTTTTTTGTGCACTGTCTATGCAGATTGTTTTCAATTTTCATTTTGTTTGGCTGGAACACTTTTTCTAAATAAAGAATAGTTTGGTGGGACTGTGTCACTGGATCTGGCTTAGTCTTCAGTAAAGCATCAAATGTGTGGCCCCAAGCTGAACAAGCTGATGTCAAGTTTCTGGATTTTTACAGTTAAACATGAATGGAGAAAAGAATAACTGAAAACAATTCCACTGATTTGTTTCAGGAGATAACAGCACCTTATAGAAATCACCACAAATTTCGACATCTGCTCTACACGCACTCACAGCTTTCTTCCTGTCATTTTACAAACTAGAGTTTAGCTACTTCTCAGTTCTCATAGCTTTCCAAGACATTACCTTTCAACTAAAATTAACCTCATTCACTTTTACTTATGGAAACACTTTGAGACTATTACTTATTTTACAAATTTTCCTTGAATTTTTAATCATTTTGTTCCTTTTTGTCACTTTCTCATTGAACAGATAAAAGCCTAATTCTTTTCCTAGGGTCATGGATATAAACATGACATCACAGGTACACCAGTAGAACGAGGGTTGCCATTGTTTTCTTCTACCCACATTGTTACCCATCTTGCCTTTCTAAATAGCAACCTCATTGGTCGCCTTTATAACATCAACACATACATAGACAACATCTTATTGGATGGCATGAAGCACTGTATAGTGAAATTTCATCACAAACATAACAATTTCATCAATAATAAAAACGTCAATTCAGTCTTCTTTTGCTGTTATTTTAGTAGTTATGAGTGTACCCCGAAACCAATATTATGGGCTGAATTTTGTCTCTCTCTAAATTAATACATTGAAGTCCTAACCTGTAGTATCTCAGAATGCAGCTGTATCTGGAGAAAAGCCCCTAATGAGGTGGTTAAGAGTAGACTCCTAGCCAATGTGACTGGCATCCTAATTAGGGGAAATTCAGACACAAAGAGAGTCATCCGAGATGCATGTGCATGGAGGAAAGGATATGTGAGGAAACAGTGAGAAGATGGACATGAGCAAGCCCATGGAATAGGCCTCAGGAGGAACTACGTCTAATGATATGCTGGTTTTAGGCTTCCAGCCTCCAGAAGTATGAGAAATAAAATTTCCATAGATTAAGCCACTTAATCTGTTGTATTATTTATGGCAATTCAAGGTGACTAATTCAACAACCAACCCTATTTAAATGGCAAACCTCCATCTCAAGCTCAAGTTTCCCCCAGTGGCATTTTTGAAATGAAAGCAGATTAGCTACATATATTACAAAAGATGTGTATAATGTTTCAAAAGTTCAGAAGAACATGTGCAAATTAATAGGATATTTCTTAGAAATAACTAGTAATATTTGTCCAGAAAGATTAGCTCATTAAACAATTGTACATCGTTTATGGCCTTAACTTTCTAGTACTGTCACAAATGAACATGCTTTCAATAATGAGCAGAAAACCTTTAACTTGAACTTAGGTAAAAAAATGTGTAATGGTTAAGGATATGTGACTCAATTTCTTCATCTGAAATTAGATGGATTCCCAAAAGGAAGAATTTTTATGACATTTAAAAAAAATGTATCCCTACCTCCTCACATAAAATAATTGATGCTAAAAATCATAGCTTCATGACCCACAATAAGCGAAATTGATTGGGGGAAGAACAATTTTTTCAGTGAATAGTGTTGCACCAGCTAAATACTGACAAGCAAAAGAAGGAAGCTGGAGCCCTACTTTACATTGCACACAAAAAGCTGACTCAAAATGGATCACAGACCTAAACAAAAAAGCTAAAACTGTAACACTTACAGAAAAAATAGGTATAATTTTTAAGATGAGTTAAAGCAATAATTTCTTACATGTGATACCAGAAGCACAAATGACAAAGAAAACTAAAAAAATGAAGTGTATGATTGATGATACTTCCTGGAAATTATAGCTAAGGTTGTAGATACAGCACCACAGAAAGAGCAGGCAATATGAAAGGGTAAGGCTGGGAGCACACCAAAAGGTAAGGTCTACCCTACGTTAAAAGACAAGCCATTCACTTCCCAGAGAAGAACTCCAGGTCTGTAGGTAACTGACAATGAGGAAGAGAGAGCAGTCAGGAAATAAGTAAAGACAGATCCTTAGAAAGTTCATCTTGAGGGAATAAAAATAGAAGAAAAGTTATAACATAAGAAAAAAAAGAAAGCTGACTTTTCTGTTTTACTGAATTATTTTGAAATAATATCCCTACCCACTCATTCCCAAAACACCTGAGCCGTTCCCGGGTCCTGGCCACACAGGGGATTGAACACTGGTTTCCCTTCTTCCTTCCTCTTCCTGTCTCACAAGTCTTCGCTTTGATCATTTCAGAGGGCGAGCGCTCAGGTGTAAGAAGGACTGACTGGAGCGCAGAGCTGGGGTCAGGGATGCGGGGAGGTCCTTTTATACTGATAGTTTGCACTGGTTTCACTAATACCTCATTTGAACAGATTTTTAAAATCAAATAGTGTCTTTTCAACATTTTGAGCCAATATCACTGCATTCTAAGAACTACAGATATTTTTTCAAAGAACTTTACAGATGGTTTAAAAATTGTTGATATGGCCTGTTTAATTCTGAGGGGTGGTAGAGAGTACTCGGACTTGAACTCAAAACTGTCAGACTGAGCTACACACCTCCCAGTCCTTTTTTAGATTTTATTTTGAGACCGGGTCACACCGAGTTACTAAATTGCCGTTGAGTTTAAGCCTGTGATCCTCCTGGGGGCTGAGACTACAGGTGTACACTAAGCAACATATCAACATTAAATGCAGAATTTAAATTTACCTGATGTGGTGCCCCGGTTTTTTTTTTTTTTTTTTTTTTTATAAAGGCCAGAGGTTATCAGAGCCCTTGGTCAGCCTCCAGGACACCTCAAGCGTGGGCACTTGCACTGTCCCATTTCCCTCCATTCTACTTGCAGGATCGTTCAAAACGCAGGTACGTCCCTCAGATCAGTGGGCATCTTGTGCTTTGGGTCCTTCATGCTTCCTTCTTCCCTCTGCCTCAAATGCTCTTTCCTGTTTAGATGCACAGTTCACTTCGTCTCACCTCAGCGAAGTCTTCAAAACCACATCCTCTACCTCCTTCCTTTCTGCATGCCCCCCTCATCCTCCCTTCCTCCTTATCACACTTTATTTTTCTCCGGAGAACTTACATTGACCGATATTTCTGTACATGTGTCTTTGTCTGCTCTCTAACTCTGTCCCTGACTGAAAGCAACATGTGGGCAGGGATTTTGTTTTAGTCATTTGTATTCCAGTACCTAGAATTAGGACTCACATTTCTTCTCAATGAATGGATAAAGCACCTGCGAGGGTCCATTCCACATGAAAATGGAATTTGGGCACGTTAGGAAGGAGATGAGCTCCAGCGGCCAGTGCAGGGTGCGCATAACCGAAGTCCTTGCTGTCTGGGCAAGCCGCACTCTGCTTCACACAGGTGACAAGGGATGTTGGAGAGCACAGATGCGGCAGCTCAACTGGCCGGGTTTGAGTTTGCTTCCGCCACGCAGCGAACTGTAATCGCAGCCAGTGATCAGTCGCACTGTGCTTTGGTCTCTATATCTGCAGTCTTAACAACAGCATCCACCCCGTGGGATTCGGCAAGATGAGATTTACAAAGTACAGCTCAGAAAAGTAGCTGCCATGGAGTAAATGCTGCATGGCTTTGAAAATAGATACATTAATAATGGGAACATGTGCAAAGGAAAAAAGTTGGGGAACCATAACTTGGAGCTTTAGGATCCCCCCCCCACAATCTCGCTGAGAATAAATACCTTCCCCATCCCCAACCGAAACTAGTGAAATCTGAATTGATCTGTAAAACATGCTTAATTGGCTAATCAGAATTTCAACAGGATGATCACTTCACTGGGCACAATCCCCCGATCCTGAGGGTGACCCATACAGGCCCCTTAACTGCTGAGTTTCTCTCAGCCCTCCTTCTCTCTTGTTATCTTTCTCCCAAGCCTTCCCCTTCTAAGGGAGCGGAAAGAGATGCGGCCTGGAGCGCCTGGCAAGTACAGGAAGGAAGTAGTGGTGGGGTAGTCAGCTTTCCTCACTACCAGGAAGAAATGGTGGCCGATAGGGATCCCCGGCTGAATTTTGGGGGGATGATTGCGCATGTCAAGCTCATGCCAACATACACCCCTGGGAACTGCCTAGTCTGTTACGTGCTAGAAGTAACACAAGACAAGCCCCTGGTTTCCATTTGTTGGCAATAATACCCAGCAAAGGTGCTCTGAAGTTTTTCCTCTCTGAGTCTCTCGGTTTCCACATGCCCTCTGCACATGGAGCTAGCGCGGTCCTTCCTAGACCCCTGTGGGGACTCCCGAAGTTTTCCGCCCTGGTGACAAAGTTCTCCTCGGCTCTCCAGTCCACTTGCCCCTGAGGTCTCACATGGGAACGCAGAATGCTGGCCGGTATCCCCAGTGCCTTCTTGCATACTGTATAATTAATTAGGCCTCCAATCGTGCCTCCCCAGCCTGGATAGATGGAGAGAACCTCCCTGCCCTGTCTTAAAGGGAAATTGCCATAATAAACGAGTCTCCAGATAGCAAATTTCCCAGCAAGAAGGAGTCATGTAAGTGGAGACTGTTAGAATTGGCAGCAAAACCCAATGTGTTATTTTTACCATTATGAGCACTCCTGATGTACCCGCCTTCCAAAAGAATATGGAAATGACCACCTTCCCCAAAACTGTGAAGGAGGAGGGGAAAAAAGCCACACATCTGAGTTGCTCTGAGTTTAATGAAAACTCATTCCATAGCCGGCTTCATGTGATATAACCAGCCACTGTGCTCTGTTCTAGTGGTTTAGAATGTTACCTCACCCTCTTCACAAAATTGGTTTCCCGTAAATCTCTGTGGCCATCCATTCCTGTCTACACATTATGTTCCTAAAATAGACACCAGCTAAAAGTCTCTTCCAGGAGCTTGGTGGAAGACGGTCTAAAGTGCAACATTCCTCCTAAGGAGAGAGAAAGGCTTCGTGGCAGTTAGGAATGCAACAACCACGAAGGGGAGTTTTATTTTGCACCCATAGTTACTCTTTACTTCTGGAATGCACAGCTGAAGGAAAGCAGAGTGTCAGACACCTGCCAGGTGAACGACCAGTGAGAGCCCTAAATTGCATCACCCAAGCGTGCCAGGAATTGCAGCACATAGGAAAGGTAAGCTCCCCCTGCTCCGGGCAGGAGGAACCGAAACAGGAAACACCAACCTCAGCGTGGAATTTTCCTGTTTCTGTTTGGCATCCTCTTGGGATGATTTAAAGTGATTTCTGGAGAAATATGTTCTGTTACTACACTAGCGCATCATAAATACTATGCAAACCTGCAAATCCACAGAAAAAGAAACTGCATTTTATAGGTGTGATAGCAACAGCATTTAGCAATTTGCAAGTTTGTGACGGCACCTCAGAAATATTTTGTCTCACGCATATCTGGACAGAAACATACCTGTACATTTATCACTTCATGGGACACATGAAAAAGCACCTAACCCCCACTCTGTTTGTACTGATTTGATAAAATGAGTGACAGCAGGCAGGAAGTAACTGAAAGGAACAGGAAAAATGGTAGAAGTAATATATGGCAAGAGGAGAGGTCTTTAGCATATACCTCAAACAGGTAGGAGAGAGGGAATCCATGATAACAAAGGCATTTGAAAAAGCCTCACGTCCACCCAGAAACATTTCTTGTGCTATTTGGGAAAGCAAGACGGTTCACACTGGGAACCAAGCAGCATCTGCAGTATCATTGCTGATTGTGACCTCTGTCTAATTAGAAGTAAGCCAACCTTTCCTATTTACCATTACTTGGAATAAGAGACTCTTTCCACTTTGCACAAGTTCCTGTGCAAGTGTGGTTTGATTTGAGATGGGGGGAAATCACTGTCCCCTCCCACTCATGGCAGGCGCATTTCTTCTCAGCAGCCCAGCCTCTGCCCCAAGAAGCTGGCCACCCCTGCAACGCTAGACTTCGGAGGCAGGCAGGCTGCCTTCTTCCTTCCTGTGGATTTAAAACTCGAATCTAATTTTTGCTCCATCCTTAGGAACACTATGACCTCTATTCACAGGCATCTAGTGCAGTTCCAAAGCACCAGTGACAGAGGGGGCTTCAAAAGGAGGCCTTGAATAGGATGAAGGCAAGCAGAGACAAGAACTGGCCAGATTCCAAGTTATTTCAGGCCAAAGAATCTCATCTGGTATCAAAATGCTGAACTGCAAAACAAACCTCATTTCAGTTCGTGGAAGGTTGCGCGAGGAGGGGGAGGGGGCGCAGGAGGAGGGGAGGGAAGGAGGGAGGAGGGGGCAGTCGGTCCGAATTCACCCACAAAAATGGACTTCCTGCTCTGCCCAAACTGTATTTCCACGAGCTCTTTCGCCAAAGGAATAACAGGAATGAACACACCTAGATCGCAATGAAATAATTAGACGGCTTACCTGATACAAAGGAAGATCACCCATCTGCAGCGAGGAAGAGCGTCTCCCAAAGACAAGACGGTTAACAACGCGCCTTCAGTTGCAGTTCAGATTCCTTGCAAAAGGTGACCAAGTATTGCCCAGGGCTGCAGTCTCACCGGGGCAGAACACACACATACGAACACACAAACACGCGCACATACACACATGCACCGGAGACCTCTGCAGTATCCTCTCGGCTTCATCCTCGCCTCACTCTGTGGTCCCTAACACAAATCAGCAAATAGCTTGTTTAAAAAAAAAAAAAAGTGAGGCCCCTTGCATTACATTGCCACCTAGTGGCCAAACATTGAATACTTTCTCACAGTCCTGATTTGTGTGTTTCAATCTTTTTCTCTCTCAGCCTCCTTCTTTCTGTCTCGTCTCTCTGTCTCTCTTTCCCTCCCTCTCTCTCTTTCCCTCCCTCTCTCTCTTTTCAACCTGAGTCCCTTTCCGTCCTAATTTCTCTATCATTCCACTAATGACTCAAAGATGAAAAGTTCAAAACTAAGTACAGCTATTTTTGAGTTAAAAAAATTCAGAGTTACTTTTCTTTGGAAAATTACTTTATTCTTACGATAAATCTTTGCTAACTTTATATATTATAGAATTCGTGAATAGATTTTCATTTCTTTTTGTATTCGACCAGCAGAAAATTGGGTAGCCCTTTATTGTAGATTTATGTCTTTATAATAGGGATCTACTTGAAAATGTTTCTCCTTTTTGTAACAGTAAGTTCTGTGTGATAATGAACAGCACAGAGTGAGCAGCGGTGAGTTTTACTTCAACACTAACAAGTTTGTGGTTGTATTGTGTCACTAAACTTTTCTGTGGAAATCTGTATTTTTCCCATCTTCAGTTATGATTTGAAGTGAAACAATATCTTCTCACTCTAGCTTGCTATAGTTTTACTTACATGCCACTGCAGCTCTTCATCTTGTGGACATGACCCAAAGGTCAATTATAATAATGTGTTTTAGTCAATAAATATATGTTTTGAATCCAGTAAACTATCGATAAAATTACAAAAATCATGTGTATGAAGTTTTGCTAAGACAGTGTAGCTCCATGCTAAACTATTTATAACTTCAGGAATTGGGAGTAGAGCTTTCCAAATTATATGTTGGGTTTTAAAATTGAATTGGTCTTTAACACTTGGTCATACATAAATTTTCAATTCATTGTGTGTAGGTTAGTCGTTTTTCAGTAAGCATTTCACCTTGGTTGTTTTCCTCTTGATCCTTAATAAACTTGTTGAAAACTGTCATTGCATATGCTTTTTTTATACATCATCTTCAATATTTAGCTTTCTATTCCTTCCTGTAGGATGATAGACACTATAAATGTTTTATAATTATTCTCATTGTACAATTGAGAGTACTGAGGCTTTATGAACCTTATTGAGGTATAGTCACCACATAGCTTATAAAGCAATAAAACTAATGCTCTTGGTCCCAAAATCATTGTTCTTTGCAATATAACTAGAAGCCCACCTTTCTTTCTCTGTTCTAGAAACATAGGGGTTTAATTACTATGTCTGTGTTCATGGAACATTTACCAGTCCTTAATAATGGGTTCATATTTCAATCTTATGTGTCCATTTTCTCATATATAAAGAAAGAAATTGACTCAGATAATTTCCTGTTACAACTCAAAAGCCATATACTTTCACAAAAGCCAATCAGTTTAGCGTGAACACATTAATTTGAAGTTATTCAATGTCTGAGAAATGATGTCGCTCATTCTCTGGTACAGTCAGTGCAATTTTGAAGGAAACTGGAGAGTTAGGTGACCAACATTTGGTGAATCATTACCAGAATTTTAGAGATGAAAAGGGAGTGGGAAATATTTGAACTAACTGGCAGTATTTATTATTTTTTATTATAAGATAAATATGACTAGTACTTGGAGTTTAGATACATAGACATAAAAAAGAATATCCCAGACAACATGCATTAATGTCTTCTAATTATATGTATATAACACAGGTTGACTTTTTGCATGTCTGATCTTAAAAGTCATATCTACAGCCTTCCTTTCTCAGTCTCCAGAGATGAACCCACCTCCTGGATACAGAGGACTAGGGTAGGGGAAGAAGTCTCCCCGGCTGACCCAATCAAAAGAACTACTGCCTACTGTGACTGGCTGTTGTGGCAAACTTCTGTCACTATCTAGACTCAGGATCAGGTGAGCCATTGTGCAAGAGAAAGAAGTCACATAGATGTGGAAAAGAAGGGGTGACGAAAGACAAGACCCAGAAAAATCCCCAGGTACTCGATGGCTTTTCTGTTTCCAGCTCTAGTTCCATACAAGATCCAGATACTTTCCTGATTTGTAGTTCTATGACTGACCCAAATAAAGTCAATTTTTGCTTTATTCAACTTGATTTCTATTACTCTGTGGAGTACCTAACAGTTCACTCACTGCAAGAAAGCTCTAAATACTTCATCAAAGTCCTGTTCTTGGTCTGGGCGTCTGACACTTCATTTATTCACTGTTTAAACACCCATTCTATGGCGGGCACTTTTTTAGGTACTTAAGCCATACCAGCAAACAAATCAGATCAAACCTTTCCTTTGTGGAGTTTCCATTGACATAACAGTCAAATGGAAAGGTACACGGAATCCAAAATCCACACCACTCTTCCTCCGACATCTACATCCTTGTCCGTGACCTTCACCTCCCAACTCCCCACCCATCTGTACATGTACTTTAAATATTCAGTCAAATATCCCTGCTTCTTTAACGTCTTTCCTATTTTCTCAGTAGGTAGAATCTTCTTCTTTTGTTAATTATGAAGCAATTTCATGCTTTGTTTTATGGATTATAGTCATCTGCTAAGTTGAAAGCAGTGAGATAAAGAGAATAAATGGCTGTTCTTGTACAGATTCTGAAAAAAAGGCCAACATCCATCCATTGCACAATGAGTACTTTTAATGAATAGCTCATTACTCTGCACTTGGACATGCCATTCATCAGGGTTCAAGCAGATTCTCATTGGCAACTTTAAACATTCCTCATTTTAAAAGGTCTTGCATAAAGGCAAAATATGATAATTTTTTAAATTTTATGTAGCCTGTGCTTAATTATTTATTTATAGTTTGGGTGTTGGGGATCGAGCTCAGGCCCTTGTACTTGCTAAGCAAGCACTCTACCACTTGACCTAAATCCCCAACCCCTGTAGCCTGCACTTAAAAATCACACATTTGTTAACATTTGGCAAAAGAATTGAAAATGAAACTTTATCGTTGCTACCTTACATGCCTATTGCCCTTGTCCCATTTGATCTCGTCCTTGAGTGTCATGGGCATAATGTATTCACCTCTGAAATTATAAACTCTCTGGGGAATGGGCTCTACATTTTATTTATCTTCCTATGATTATTTAATTAGCTGACATATAATTTTATCTCTTTTTCACTAGTATATTTCCAATTTCAAAGAATAAACGGTAATTTCCTTCCTCTTCACCCACTTTTAAAGTTGGCCATTCTAGGAGACCCCATATAATCTTGTCTCAGAAGTTGGAAAGAATTTTCTGGCCGTTTCCTACATGGCAATGCCTTTTCAATCTGCAAGTGTATGGATTTGAGAAACGGGCAAAGGGGCTTGGGGACGGAAGGGAATATTATTGTGCAGCAACATCTCTGTCAGTAGATCTTGGGAAAGAAGGAAGTCACTCAGGTAAAGTTGTACCTGGTCTTTTTGTCTGTCAATTTTAAGACACTCTTTGTCATGATTAGGATCTTAAACATATTCGAGGAAAGAGATACCTTAACATCAGAAAGTAGAGGATTAGTGTGATTATTATCTAGATATTATTCAATATAATATTAATGTTGTCATAAATATTCTTCTGCTGTCCATCTTACAGAGTTCTGAACCTTTTATTTAGCTCCTGTTATGGTTAATCTTGATTGTCAGTTTGATTGGGTGGAGAGATGCCTCGGAGATTAGGAAAGCACATTTTGGGGCCTGTCTGTGTGGGTCACAGGGACCTGTCCTTGGAGACTGCATTTGGCCCCCTGACTCTTCCTCTCTGGTTCTTCCTCTGCTCCACTTCCTGGCTGCCATGAGATGATCAGCTATCATATACCATGTCCATGTTTCTCCACTGGAGCCAGCTGACTATGAGCTAAAATCCCTGAAACCACTCAAATTGTGTATGTCAGGTACAGTATATTGTCCCAGCAATGGAAAGCTGATTAATACAGCTGTTTTATTATTTATTAATCAGCTTCAGGCCTTCACGGAGAAGGGAGATCGCCTTGAGTTTTCCAAAGTAATGGATAAATCATTTCACTTTGAGCTCTGGATATTTTGCTCAGAGTTAAGAGTAACATTTGAGTTTAAGGCAGAAAACGTTTCTAGAATCCCCTGTAATTTGTTTAGGAATCTGTTTATGGAATGACATGAGACTGGGTTTCCCCTCCACTCCTCCACAGCAAGAGGACAGGATGCTGGTCATGGGTAGCAGAGGAGGTTGTGCCCGTGGCCGCAGGGTAGTGGTGGGGGGCTTCAGGGAGCTGCAGGGTAACGGGTCTCTGACAGAGAGGTGAATGGTGACTACACAAAGCCAGAATGGGAATCAGGCTCTATGATCCTAAAGCTACAGTGCTATTGTATGATTATCTGAATTCAAATCATGGCTCTTCCTCATTTGAAATTGTAAAAGAAACTTGTTTAGAGTCCACGAGTGTTGTAATTCTACAGTAACAATAACTTAGTGCAGCTAAACTTTACTATTGTAGATGTTAACTTCCAATAATTTTTTTGTAAATGCAGAATTCTGCAAAAATATATTATCAGTGTTTTGCTCTTATGAAAACATTCACGAATGCATTGGCTTTAGCTACCACTGTTTTAGAAATGTAAATCATTTCCTAGTAGAAAATAATGAATTTATATCTTTACTTTTGAAATTAATTTGTCCTTTAAAAAAAAACCAAAAAAGAATGTGAAAGGTACATAGTATTAGAAAAACAAGTTCATAAACCATAATGAAGAATCTCTTGCATCTAAAGCCAATTCATTTGTCAGTAAATTTAAAATTACAATTTCTTAATATTAAAAATTGCCCTACTGGCTTCAAAGTATCCTATATATATAAAGTAAAGTGGTCATTTGAAACTGTAGTATAGCCCATATATTCCACAACTGAGAAAAATCAGTAATTTTTCACAAACATGATGTAAAAACTTTGGGGGGGATTCTTCTTCCCTCAACTAGAAATTACCAAATCAAAATTATAGACTCATGATTTTTATTCATAGATTATGAATTTTAAAACACTTATAATAAACAAAAATAATTAAATTTGTTTTTCTAACTCATTTAATTAAAAAATCTCATGTTTATAGAATCTATGTATTTGTGTGCATACAAATAATTATTTAAAATTTCATAAATGGTCTCTATAAAATCACTGAAATCACTCTCTTCCTCTATCTCTCTCACTCCTCTTGGTAGAAGAAGATTAAAAACAGTAAAGCATTTTTTCCCACCTTCATTCAGTGCAGCAATTTAAAGTGAAAGGGAAAGAAGGGAGGCTGTGGAATCGTGATAGTGATCCCCCAGTCCCAGGCATGCAAAGTGGGAATTACCTTACAAATGTACAGGTGCTCATTTCTAAGAATATAGTTACTTCTTATTGGAAGGTTCACTGTAATTTCCTTTCAGTGGCATAGACAACCGTTGAGTTGGAGAGGAAATAATATTCTTAAACCAAAGAAATGGGTTTTATGGAAAAGACAAAATAATGCATGATTCTGATTGCCCAAAGAAGAATCACATGTATGAATGTAAAATATCTGATGAGATCAGCATTGTGTTGTTTAAAATAAGTACTAAATTACAAAATTTTTTCTTCTCACTCCGTAAAATATTGCCATTCCTCTATTATACCAACATCCAAGCAACATTTAAACGCTTTTATGTTCTGTCAATCTTTTCAATTTTTAATCCTTTATTATTTGGAAATTTTATTTTATTTTGGTCTTTTCTTCTTCAGCTAATTGTGTAAAAGTACATTTTCTATATTTAGTGAAGATGACACAAAAATATGCTTTTTATAATAAAACACTCTTTAAGTCAAGACAGGAACCTTCACACCTTCACTGCGTGGCTTCTTTCATTTCATCTGCTTGGAGAACGTTCTCTTCTGCCATGACCTGACTGGCCTCGAACTGTGAACCTCTTCGCTGCCTGACACCACACTACAACCTCGCAGAGCAAAAACTACACCTATTTTTCTTTTGTCCCTCAGACATATTCTGAGTGCCTGGGGGCATTTCTAAAGATGAATTGATGACAGCTGCTGAGTATGATGAATCAAGATTCCAGAGTGAAATTTCAACAAAATCCACCCGTAAGATACATAACTCTGCAAACCTAATAGAAAAGACTGTCAGCTGACACGGATCATCACCATTGCTCAAGGAGGTGGCTTTTGCTAATCACTGAGGAACTCTGGAGCTGGAAAATTTTCCAAGACCATCCAGATACAGGCTTTCATTTTGGCTAGGAGAAAAACAATGTCAAGAGAGGTAATGTGACTCACCCAAGGTCACAGAGGGAGTTTGTATCACAAAAGTCCATTCAAGTTTTTCCACAATTTAACTATGAAGGAAATTAATATTGAGTAGGCACATCAGCACATCAGAAACAAAATGGAAGTGAGCGGAGTATTTCTGGATACACCACAATTGATTTTCACCATATTTTGACAGAGAGGTGAATGTGATGAGGGGGATGACTGCAGCTGCCGTTGTAACAGGTGATACACTAACCAACACTAGTTTTAACAAAGACTAAGGAAAGGCGCTGTCCTTCAGTCTAGCTCCACACACCAACGTTTTCCCCACTGGCTTTCCCAGAAGCGCCTTTATTTTGAAGACACCATCAGGTCCATGTGGCAAAGAATTATGCCTGTATCAGGAAAGCCTAAGAAATGTTTTAATTAATGTCAACATGTCTTGACTATAAATTTTTGCTTTCACTAATTTAAAAAAATAGTATTTATTTTGAAATGTATTAATACATATCCTGGATGAATTTAAGACTCATACTGTTCTTAAATATCAACCAACATAGTTGCCAAGCTCAAGGGCAGGAGTAACAGGTATCAGAGTAGGATGCTAACGGTTTTCAAGCAGACCCACAGAAAGCCTCAGGAAATACCTAGAAAGTAAATGATCTTGAAGCCCTATAATTTCATCAAGAAGCCAATAATAACATAAGGCTAATTTTACATTTCTTTAAGTAATGAACCACCGTCAGAGAGAAAAATAAACGTAGCATTTTAGATGCCTGAGTTTTATACCTCTCCTTTAAATAGACCAAAGTTTTACAAATCTTTGGCTCCTGAGAGAAGATCACAATATTAAAGCATTATATCCAGACCTACTTCCACAAGAGTAGAAAGAGAATGGAAAAACACAAATACAAATGAAGAAAATGAATAAACCATCGGAAAGAACTAAATTACTGTGCTAGGTTCTATTCTGTGCATCCATGTAATTCTTTCCTGGGTTCTTACATCATTTAATCATAATGCTTGACTCTTAATTGATTGGTGTCACTCACCAATCTCCCTCCTTCTCAAAGAGGAGTCAGTTAAAGCCATCAGTAAGAAAAATAGGATTGATTACTTGGTGGGATCCAAATGCTAGTTTTTCATTTTAGTACATCGTTGTTTTATTTATTTTTTATTAGTACATATTTGTAGTACATAACATTTACATCCCTTGTGTGGGGTTGGTACACGTACACAACACATCTCTTAATTCTTTTTTCATTCCGTTGCTTTCCATCTCTTGACTTCCTCCCTCTCCCTCTAGCTCTAGATCCCCTTCCCATATGGGTAAAGTCTACCTCCCTACTTCCTATTATCTACCTTTTATTTTGTATTTTATTTATAATTTGGGTTTCTCATGTAAAGGAAACCATGTGATTTTTAATACTGTGTGTTTGATTTAGTTCACTTAACATTATGGTCTCGAGGTGCATCCATTTTCTTACAAATGATTTCTTTTCGGCTGAGTAGTATTCTATTGTTTGTAAATACCCAAACTATATCACTTCCCTACATGTCAAGGAGGTTTAATTAAAGATTTTTTTTCTTGACACTTAAGAAAATAGCTATATTTATGAAAACAACTCTTCATTTACAGAATAAAACTGAACTTTGCCATAATTTAGCATAAGCAAGTATGTGGGTTTTTTCCACTAAAGAATTCTTGCCAACATCTTTTTCTTTTCAAGTTCAAAGGCAGAAAGCCACTAACTTTACCAGAAGCACAACAAAACCACCCATAATATTTTCAAGTGTTCTTAGAATTAAATGCTACTGTATGTCTCAGGGGTATGAACACATTTCACACACTCTCATGCAGTTCCAACCTTCATCAATCAATGCACACATGGATACAAATCACATATGATAATATTTTCTTTTTTTTCCTTGGGAAAAGTGAGAGTTCTACTCCAGGCCAAATAACAGACAGAACTCATTAAGCCCCACTTAAGGGGTTCCAACTCTTTAGATGATATTGGTGAGTGGGGAAAAGATGCGCAGAAGATCTGATAATAATTGCATTTAACCTAGCCCTCCGGAAATGCCTTGGAAATTTCTGAGTTTCTACTTCTGGGACTGGAGATGATCACATCAGGTAGGATAGCATCAAGATGTCTTACCCGTAGTAAGATCATTTGGGTTCAGTGGAGAAATAAGTGCTAGGCCTCTGCATCTCATGCCTACGTGCAGTCTCTCATCCTAGCTCATCTGCAGTCATATGAAAGGGCTTCCTCTGCTGCGTATGGGATATTGAAATGACAGAATCACTTCGCCTCAACATTTCCCATAGTACTTAGTACACAAGAAAGGTAAGAAACTGATGTGCTCACTCCTACACTCCACTGGGTCATTTAGGAAATGTCTTTCATAGTCCAATTGCTTCCATTACATGAAAGTAACCTGCATTCCCCCTCTGGGTGGGAAAGAGCACACAGAATAGAATAGGTAAGGACTTCCTCTGCATCAGCATCCCTTTAATTACTATCTGGGATGTAACCATTTACATTCCTCTCCCTTTATTTTTTCTACAACTCTGAAAATATAGCAAGTAGATTTTTCCTTGATTTCAACAATAATGAAACTTGGTAATCATTCATCCGACTTCCCATGGTTGTTGTTTCTAAGATTACGAGTTATATCCCCAGAGAGCTGCTTGTTGAAGCTCCATCCTTCATTTTCTTTCTCTCCACACTCTGCTCTGCAAAACAGCAGTGACTTTATATACACCTCTATCTGCCCAAATCTCTTCTCTAGGTCATCACAGCCAGAACTACCCTTCCTTGAAATATCCATTGCTTTAAAATTATACCTCTAATTCAGACAGCTTCCTGACAGAAAATAGAAGGCACACTCAAAGGGGGTTAAATGAAAATAATTTAGTGAAGAAACTCATTATCATCATCATTATTATTATTTTTTTGTGGTGCCGGGGATCGAACTCAGGCCCTTGTGCTTACAAGGCAAGCACTCTAATCACTGAGCTAAATCCCCAGTCAAAACTCATTATCAAGAATGATAATGTTGAGGAAGCACCTGGGAACTAGCAATAGAGAGAACCAACGTCTTTCTTGGCAATAAATCCCTTTCTGGGGAGGAAAAAAGGAAAGAACTATAACATCATATCCCAATGAATACTGGGAATTTGGAAAATCCCAGTATAATGTTTAACCAAAGAGGAATGCAGCTGCTTCTTTAGGCTGTATGATCAGTTGTGGTGGGGAAGACTCTCTGATATTGTGCTGATACTTGGCTTGGGCTGAAGCCACAGGAAGTCACTGGACAAGGACTCCTTCCCCTCATATACCCGTGGAAAGTGGTGGAGCTAAGAGACCTTCTAGCCCAAGCTTTGTCCCACTTCTCACCCACATTTTGCCACTCCAGCCACTCCATCCCCCTGGTTTACTCCTTTGGAGTCTATAGCTCCTGCCAATGCCCCTTTCCAGGATCCCCACTCTTGCTGGACTTTGGGAATATTGTTCTCCCCAGCATACAAATAGACCTGCCCACAGCTGTAAGACCCTGGGTGTCTCAGCATCTTGCTTTGGCTCTCCTTAAGCATGCTCTGTGTTATTATTCACTCCCACCTAACTAAAATATCTGCTCCTTTGCAAGCATACGGATGACAACTACCAAGTCCTACCAGAAGCGAAGGGCGGCGGGAACTGGGTAAGAACATGTCCCATCTTATCTCCAAAAAAATTTCTTTCTCTTTGCTTAGAAGACAAATGAATGTGTTTAAAATATTTTTACAGAAATGAGTAAAATCTTTATGATAAAGGATTCTGTTCATTACGTTAACCCTTAGCACAATGTGGTAGTTACTCAGGATTAAATTTGTTTATGCTCAAGTATTTCTATTTTCAAATCAATTCTAATAATATAAGAGGAACAGTAGTTTTTGCTAGTATTTATTGAAGAATCAATATATGTTTACAGTTTGAGACCTCATAATAGGCTCATTACATAGGAATATCATTATTCTCATTATGATTATATAGATGAGAAAAGTGAGATTCAGAATAGTTGCATATCTTGGCCAAGGCCACACAAGGAGATAAAATGTGGTTTTGAAATCAACACTCTGTCTCCAACTAATAATCTTACTCTAAGGCAATACTGTCTTGTTTCACATTCTCTGCAATATCACATTATTTAAATCACAGTAACAAGTCTCTGAGATCCAGGTTCAAAGGTGAAAGCAAAGGAGAAATGACATAATTGCTCCTCTCTGGTCTGGATTACATCACACAGACACCATGGAGGAAAGACATTTCTCTATGAGGCCAACCCCAGGAAGATTTTAAGTGTATCGTACGTATACAGCATGGAATTCTGCCAACTGTGTCGTGGGGTGGCGTGTGGCAAGGTGGGAGGGTGTCAGATGGCAGTTCTTCCTTCTCATTTGTTTCAGATTCTTCAATCTTCCTCAGCCTGTGAAAGAATGTCGCTATGTTTGGAAATACTCTCACCAAATCAACAAGTAAACTAAGTGCATAAGTGATGGAGATGAATGTGTGCCTTAATCTGGCAATGCTTTAGTCTCCAGAAGTCTAAATTTGTTGAAAAAGAAAATGCTAAAATAGCAGCCTGAACATTTAACAATAATATTGCCTTGGCAAAGCTTCATGTTGGAAACATCATACTCAGTGAAGTGTTTTTTCCCAGCTCGTTTTCTAAAAAAAAGTGATTTCTAACATTGCTTGATCTTTGGGAAGATATAAGCCATATAAAAACATAACAGTTTCTAAATTTCAAAGTGTTGTTTGCTTCTCAAAGTGTAGCAGTGGACTAGAAGTAGAACCATCTCTTGGGATTTTGTTGAAAATGTTGGTTCTTGGGATCTACCCCAGACCCGGCAGATTAGCATGTGCCTTTTATCAAAATCCCCAAGTGCACATCTAACAAGATACCCTACACATGTTGATATTTGAGAAACAGTGCTGTAGAGTACTTTTCACCATTATCTTCACAGCTGACTTCAGTTCTTTAAGTCTAGCCACTTCTTCCTGCACCCAGAACCTGTAATTCAGCCACTCCACCCTCCTCACCCTGTTCCAGAAACTCCCACTCACATTTGTAGCATGCTTCTACAATCTAATTGACTGGATGCTCGTGATGGATAACCTTGGCTGTCAACTTCATGGATTAAGAGATACCAGGAGAGGTGATGGGCTTGTAAAGGTGCTAGCCTCCCTAATGGATTAACACATTGATGAGATCATAGATGAATGGAGTAATAAAAGATGGGGCACGACTAGAGAAAGTAGGACATGCTTATGAAGGGTATGTGACCTCTCTGGCTCCTTCCCTTTCTGTGCTTCCTGATTGCCATGATGTGAACAGCTTTCCTTTCTTATTCTTTCCACAATGATGTTTCTGCTTTAGAGACAACTGACCATGGACTGAAACCACTGAAACAGTGAGCCAAATTAAATGTTTTCTTCTTTAAATTGTGTATGTCATGTATTTTGTCCCAGCAACGTAAAGGTGAGTAACACAGAAAATTGGTACCGGGAGTAGGGCTATTCCTGGGATTATAAATGACTACGTGGCTCAGAAGCCTTTGAAACTGATCTTTTGGAAGAATTTGATAGAATTTGGAGAATGGAGCTGGAGAAGCCCAGAGGCTTTGAGCAGTGCTTGATGGGCAATTCTGGTGTAAATATGGAAAACTAGAATGCTGATTGGAATATGGAAGTAAAGACTGTGCATATGAGATTTCAGATGGGAGTGAGAACTCTATTGGAAATTGAACTACAGGCCATCCACGTTACATTCTGTCAAAGAACCTGTCTACCTTTTTTTCATCTCCTAAAATGTTGTGTGGGGCTGAAACTTGTAGTTTGGCCAGAAAAGAAGCACATGTAAAATTGCAGGGAAAAGAAGTTGTTGAAGAAGAGATTAAGACCATTAAACAGAAGCCAAGTACTTTGCAATGGGACAAGAGAAAAGAAGTCCGAGGGCATCTCGAGAATTGGCCAGAGCCCACCTATGGCAGGCACAGGAAAGTAAAAGTACAATGGGGCTCAAAAGAGAGCACCCTAGCATCCTGCTTCTGCAGGGCCACCTAGAAAGTGGTTTCTCCAGGATTCATTGCACCTGGAGCCATCCGGGCACCTAGAGACCTCTGTTGTTACTGTCCTGTCTTATTCACTTTCTCACCCCAAGACAATGCCTGACACCCGCAACTTAAGGCGATGTTTATTTTAGCGCACAGTTTGTCGAGATTTCAGTCCATAATCAGCTGGTTCCAAGGCAGGATAGCACGGCACAGGGACATTATGGAATAGGAGCTGCTCGTGCTCTTGGTGTGACAGTGGGAAGCAGAGACAGTGAAGGGAGGGGCTGGGGAGAGTGAGGAATCCCTCCAGGCCACACCCTCTGTGATCTATGGCCAGGCCCCACCTCCTGACGTGAGTGTCTTAGTTACTTCTCACACTGCTGAGACAAAATAGCTAACACCCAAAGTTAAGGCAGGAATGGTTTATTTAGCTTGCAGTTTGTAGAGGTTTTGGTCCATAGTTGACTGGCTTCACAGTAGGGTGGCATAGCAGAGGGGCATCACAGAGGAGAAACAGTCTGTGATATGGCAAGAGGAAGGTGGCAAGCAGCAAGGAGCAAAGCAGCAGCCTGCTTTTCCCTTTTATTCCATCCAGGCTACCAGCCTTTTTGGTAGTGCCACCCAAGACTATGCTGAATACAATAAGTGGACTACTTAGTACCACACACTCTTAATCCCATGATCACATGCCCCAGATCCAGCCAGCTGTGAAAAGCCCCATCTATGAGCCTATGCGGCTTTGGGGAGGGGGTGCATCTAGATGCAAGCCATAGCAGTGAGTCAGCTATCAGCCCCATAATTCAGTTACCTTCCAAAAGCCCCATCTGTGAACACATGAGGTTCTTGGGAGACGTAAAGATGTAAATCATAACAAGTCCAAAGGGACCTAGTAAACCCTAAAGCTGGCAGTAGAACTTAGTGAGTTCCAGGTGACATACTGCTTTTGCAGGAATACAAAATACATACAATGTGATGCTGCGTTTTGCAGGGATATTAAAGCTTCCATTTCCATTTCGAATAAAGCCCTGGAAGGCCGGATAATATGTAACAGGGTTAAGAGTCCCTCCTGGAAGTCCCTGAGAGGATAATGCAAAAAGCTGTGAGGGCATGAAAATGCACTGGAGACCTCAGGAAGAAGGAGATTTAGCAATGTGGAACATCTACCAAGAAAAGCCGTAAGCAGAGCCAGCCAAGGAGACAGGCTATATGGGCCAGAGAGGTGGTGCCGCCTAAGCTCACATTTCACCACCACATACACCAGACACTGGTCATGAAGCTTCAGGATTTCTCCCTACTTCCTGACTGGCATGAGGTAAGCAAAGTTCTTTAACCATTCTCTTCAGGCAGGATTTTGCTGCCTTGGAGCCAGCTGATCATGAACTGAAACCTCTGAAACCATGAGCCAAAATATGGTTTCAGAGGTTTCTTCTTCACATTGGGTATGTCAGGCATTTTGTCCAGCAACAGAAAGGTGACTACAATATTTCTTTAAGTAGAAAATAAATTTCTAGTTTTTCTTGCCCCAGGCACATTCTGTAAAAGCAGTCACTGTTAACAATTTGTTTGGAACTATTTTTCCGAAATTTTTGTAAATATCCAAGTGTGTGTGTGTGTGTGTGTGTGTGTGTGTGTGTGTTGGATGTAAATAATTTATCCTTATTCTGTTTCTTTGGCATTAAAGAGTACTTTATTATGTCTATAGCTAGATATACTGAAATTTACTTATCAGTTCTCAAATGACAAACACATATTATTTCAAGTAATGCTGGCACATGGTCCACTTGTGCAAGTTTTCCTTTAAAATGCCTTCATAGGACACTGATCTGCTTCAACAGTCTCCTCTCCAAAAACGTGACACCATTTAATAGTCTGGCAACAGCATAAGATACCTGCTTCCTACACATTTGTTGTCACGAGAAATTACCAAACATTTTTTTCTTAGTGCACTGCAAGGTAAAATTTAAGCCAAGCCTTGATTTTGCCTGAGAATATCCCTGAGATGCTTAATAGGATAAGCACAAAGTAAATATGCACTCTAAAAAAAAGGGAGAATGGAGATACCACAAAGAGACCAATATAGCCTTGAATCTGAGGTAAAGAGTAGAGTTTGGGCAGGTGGGCAGATGGTCACATTGAAGAGAGGCCAGCACATCTGCTACAGAGAGAGAGAGTTGGAGCCATGTTCATAAGGAAACCAAGAGAATATGATATTCAGAAGCTAAAACCAAGTATAATGTTTTTTCTTTCCAGTGGTTTGGCAGTCATCTATTACCTGCCAGGGCATTGAATGGTAACAGTAGTGTCCTTCTAATTGGCTTGCTTGTTCCTAAAACCCAGGTTAGACAGGGCGGGTATGGGTTTGGGAGGGTTGGCTTGTTGTTAGGAAAGCAATGTTTAGTAAATCTAAAGAGTAAATCAAAATATTTTCTCTTTTAGTACCCTGGTTGTGCTGACCAGTATAAAGTTATTTTTAAGGATCTTACTAGGAACTGTATACATGAAATTGAAACACTCCTACTAATACTGCCACTTTTCCTTCTCTCAATATTACAGGGTCATAATAATAATTTTAGGAAACTTCATATAAAAGATTGACACCTGTTTTACTTCCCGTATATTTGCATATGAAACAATCCTAACAAAGAACTGACAACGTTTACTTCATGTTTTTCACTTGGTGGATTAAAAATATGGGAAAAGGAAGTATAATGCCACTCTGTCAAGAAATTATGACTTTTATACCGTGTTGTATAGAAGTGACATGAATGGGCATCCCTAGCTTGCTCCGATCATTTTCCATACATGGACACTTAAGTCCATATTTTGGTTGCTGTGAAAAATACTGCAGTGGATATGGGCAAGTAGATAGCTCTTTGAAACAGACTTCAATTTCTTAAGGTATAAATGAGAAGTGGGATTGTTGGATCATACGATAAGTCTATTTTTAGTTCAAATTACATACACCATTGGAGCTGGTCTTGCAGAATAATGACAAGAAAAGTAGATTTTATCTCTGGAGATTATGAGCTTTTATTTTCTTATTGCAAAATGATAAAATTAATGAAACCTATCTTATTGGATTTCTATGGCTCTCAAAAAATTATGTCCACGACATTACTTAGAAATTGAGATATAATCTTTTAAATATAAACTATTATTATTTTGGATAATAAGAATATAGCTACCTACATCATAGTTTATGAATTTGAAATATCTCAGAATAGTATTTCATGAGGACTTGTAGCAGAATTGCTAAAAAGAATTTGTAACTTGAAAATAAAGTGTGAATGTGTGTGTGTGTGTGTGTGTGTGTGTGGTGTGTGTGTATGTGTCTGTTTCTACCATGTATATCACCTTCAGAAAATGTGTGGTCTGAAAAGCAGAATTGTGTAAGGCAACAATTCATGGCATGATATTATTCAAAGTTCTGGGGCCCTACCATGTAATATGTGTAATTTTATAGGCTGAGATCTACCATTCTGTATGTTTTTGAAATGTGTAAAAATAAGTTTAAATTAAATATTCCTTCTAGACCCACAATTCTCTCTCTCTCTCGAGATATATATATATATATATATATATATATGTGTCATATATATATATATGTCATATATATATATGACACCAACTGCCTTCTGCAAATGCTGGAGGACCCTGAATTGAGGGCCCTGATCTTCTGAATTCTTCAGTGAGTTTGGGCATCTACATCTGGATATAAGTGCTACTGACCATAACATAAGCAGAAGAATTTGAAGTCCTCAATCCTTGGAGGGATTATGTGAAAAGCAGTGATTGGGGAGGGAGGAGAGAGAATGAGGGGCAAAATTGGTATCTTTCGTGAAATTTGTTATGTTTAAAATGTTACTGGTATAGATAAGTCCCTCGTAGAAACTAGTGTCAGGTGGAATCTGGGTCACTTGGGAGAATGGTGCAGTAGTATACATGAATCAGGACTCCCGGTGATAGACAGCAGTGTAGGACCTTAAACACCTGAGAAGCTGCAGAACAGCTTTGGCCTTGCACAGACTGTGAAATTGATAGGTGTTATGGTTTAGGATCTAAAATGCCCCCCAACAGCCTTAGTGTTAAGAGAAAGGGCCTTTGAAGGTGATTGGAATTGTGTGTGCTATACTCATCAGTGGATTCATCCATCAATGAATTCATAGCTAAATGTGTTGTTAGAAGGTGGGGTCTGGTTGGAAGAAGTGGATCACTGAGGCACTGAGGATGTGACCTGGAAGGGTGTTTCTGTGCCCACCTCTTCTCTTCTTCCTCTGCTTCTTGGCTGTCATGGCATGAGTAGCTTCCCACTGCTATGTCCTTCCTTCATGCCGTTTCTAACATGGATCAAACTCTCTCAAACTGTGAACCAAAATAAACCTCTCCTTCTTTAAATTGGAGACATTGACTAGTTTGTCCCTCCAACAGGAAAAGGACTATCATATTAGTAGGTATTTGTCTTAGTGACTTTCTCTTTGCTGGGCAAAATACTTAATACTCACAGTTAAAGGAGGGTAAGTTTATTTTAGCTCAGTTTGTAGGGCTTTGAGTCCATAGCCAGCTGGATGCAAGGTAGGGCAGCATGGCAGAGGAGAAGCAGTCCCTGGAACGGCAGGCAGGAAGCAGCAAAGCAGCAGGAGCAGCAGCAAGTCTTCCTTTTCCTTTTATCTTATCCAGGCTACAAACCTATTGGGTAGAGCCACCCAAACCCAGGTTGTACTTTCTCATTGTCCACACCTAAAACTATGCTAAACCAGTCAGTTGACTAATGCAATTATCACACACCCTTGATCTATATTCACACACCCTCCATCTACCACTGAAAAGCTCCATCTATGAGTGCCTGAGGCTTTGCAAAGGGAACATGTAGATATAAGCTATAACAATATTTTAGCAAATTGTACCTCGTCTTCAGGGAGACAAAGAGGCCCTAACCTATATCAGGGTTCTATAAGTAAGGCATACTTTAACTTTACTGTAATTTTTAACTATCTTGTTTCCGTAAAAAGAAATAATGCCTTTTTGTCTTATTTAGAACTTTTCATGGGGAAGTGAACCTAGGCCAATGGTACTCAAATTGGGAGGGGATAATTTCACCCTGAAGCGATACATGTCAGTGTCTGGAAATACTTCTGATTGTCATAACTGGTAGTTGCTTCTGGTATCTTGTACGGAGAGGCCAGCTCTGCTGCTCAACATTCTGTTAGGCACAAGATGGACCTCACCGCAGAGAATTTCTAACCCCAAATTCCAATCATGTCAAGCTGAGAAACAGAAATTTAGATGAACTACTTATTTAGAGATGAATAACTGAACTTTAAAGATGGGCAGAGATGTGTGGCACGCTATACCATAAGCAAAACAAAAAGTCTTCCCGCGTTTTACTCATCACACAATTTAATTTTTAAGAACTAAAGTTCTAAAATAGAATTGTTAGAAAATAGCTTCTTAGGCACGTATTTCAACTTTAGATTACTAAATAGTTACATAAACCTTTAAAACATCTAGAATATCTAGGCAAGGAGAAAAACAGATAATTTGATTGTGCAATGCATATTTGTATGGATTGAAAACTGTTTTCATGATATTCAGTCAAACTGTTGCCCAGCATAGCGGCTCTTTAACTTTAATGAGTCTCATGATCACCTGGAAGGTTTCTAAGAACACAAATTCCTAGAAGCTACAGTCAGAGGTTCTGGCCCAGTAAGACTGGAGAGCCCAAAATCTGCCTTGACAACAGGCGCACAAGAGCGCTGCTACCGTTGCTTGGCAGGACAGCACACTGTGAGACCCACCAGCCCCGCCTTTAGTAGGCACGTATGAAATACTGACCTAAGATTACAGGCATTTGAAACTACAATCTCACCATGAAACAACATCTTACTGTAAGATCGATCGATTAATAACGTTAATTCCTACAGAGGAACACAATTAGACAAATGGCAGAAACAAGACAAAGTTATGCCTGACTTAATTCAAATCTCTTGCCTTAAAAATAAAGAAATCAATGCATTTTTAAGTTTATTACAAGAAAGAATAACTATTTTTAATAAAAGTCAATAGAAATAACATTAAACATCAATCATGTATACCCAATTTAGGTAATGACAGTGTCACCTTGAATATGTATAAAGTAAAGGATTATAAGCACGATTAAGTACGTATGCCTCATTTTTTAACATTGTATTTTTGAGAACTAGTCGGAATGCCAAACTGAGTAAACCCTGACATGATGGGGCTCTTGTGCCAAGCTACATCTATAGGGAAATGCCTATCGACGTTGGTAATATAAAATCAGGCCCTGGGGGATCATAATTGTCTCTTCAAATTGTTAGGGAAAACCTGTACATGTTTAAGCAATTCGATATTGCATAAAAGCAATATATCTTCATCATAAATAATCATTGTGCTGCTGTTAATCATGCTTAATAGAGTGAAAAGTATTCCTAAGGAAACTGAGTTGAATAACACTCATTTTCCTTCTTTTAGTTTAATTTTTAAAAAGCTAGAAATTTCCTATACTTTAAAACTATTTATTTACCTGCGGAATGTTCTGTGACTCACCTGCTTCGTGCTGGTCCTCATTTACAGACACCCAAGCAAAGGGCTGATAATCAACTTTCCACTCAGCTCTTTGAGATCGTGTAGACAGTTACACAGCCTTCCAGTTCCTCACTCATGGCATCTTGTCCAAGGCACAAAATGCGCTTGCCAAAGACCCACAGGAAGCCGCATGCTCTCAAATATGCTGCATTTGCCTTCAACTTTTAAAATATCTATCTACCTTTTAAATTAGATGCCATCTGTTGTATCATCATCTCTGGCTGAATCATATTAAAATTTCTGGCCAGTGTTATATGGCAGCTGCATTCTTACCCTGACACTTCTTCAGGTTTTCTGCAGCATTCAAGAAGAACCTGCTATTTTAATTAATTTCTGTAGTAATACGCAGTGTGAGAGTCTAAAACAGAATCAGTGTTAAACTGTTTCTACTCTTACTCATAGTGTGAATAAGTGTTCACTTCAAACCTGGAATCATCCCTCCAAGTCTCCTAAACACAGCCTTGTTTGAGCCAATGCAGTTAGCCAGCGTCACGCTGTGCTAGTATCGAATGGCGCTTGTACTGCAGTATTCACCTTGAAACTAAGGAGGCAGAATGTATTATTTGTGGAAGTCACCTAACTGCCAGGTTACACAGGCTCCATTCTTATGCTATCATAAATAGTCACAACAGAGTACAAACACAGGCAGACCTACAGCTCATTTACAAGGGAAGCAAATTCGCAGTCAGAGACAAGGGCAATGTAACAAGCAACAACTGCAGTAAATCTCTTCCAGCTAATAGCCACATCCAACAATGCTCTTCTGCAACACCTCTGATCAAACAGATTGTATTCAGAGTTTAAACAGCACATCCACATTCACCCCTTAACAGTTAGACATGATGCTCGCTAAGCAAATTCTAATTTATGATTTTTTTTTTTTTTTTTTACTCCTGATGTGTCTCAAAGCTAGGATTACTGGAAGACTTACTATGCTTATTCAGGCATGCTAACAGAATTGAAATCTCTTAGTAATATTTCAGCATCTGAAAGGCATCTGCCAAGATTACAGTATAGAAGCCACTGAATCATGCAAAAATATTTACCCCCAAAAGTTGTAAAAGCTCAGCTTCCTCCAGCCTCCATAGCCCCTGAAGTGTTAATCTGAAGAAACAGTTCCATGAGTTTCCACAGGCCAGCAGTGACTCTCCTACACTTGACCTAGACAGCCTTACATAACGAGGCGGCAGTGCTAGGGAGCTTGCCGAATGTCATCACCAGCCACAGTAAGAAGTATTGGCGGTAGCAGGCAGGCAGGCAGGCTGGGAGTTTGCATGGAAATCATGAACTCTTTCTTGCCTTTTCTTTCGAAATGCTTTGGAAGGAGAGTTAAGAATAGCACAGAAACTGTGCTCTCTCTCTCTCTCTCCTCTCTCTCTCTGTCTCTCTGGCATGTGAAGAATGACCAGAAGCATGAAAGCTACATCTTTCTTCCAGCAAGTGCAAGATGCTTCCTTGGTATTTGCAGTAAACCTAACAGGATGACTTGCTGCCTGTAAATTTCTGTACCATGACACCCAAAATGAAGGGAATGGTGCAGCAGTGTAATAGCACAAAGGCTGCCACCGAGAGCTTTTGTCCACCTTTAACTCATTATGGTGAGTAGAGGGCAATAATGAAATGTTAGCATATAATGAAATGTTAGGTGGGAGTGTGAACTGTTTTGCACAATGATACCAAAGTATTTGCAAAGACCATTCATGTTCCTTAAACACCTTTTCGTGAGCAAGATGATAACATTTTTACTCTCCTGCATCAAATTCAGAATGTGATAAGTTAAACTGATTGTGCTTAATGCATTTCAACTTCCGAAATTTACATGCCGGTGATCTCTACTGTTCTCCAGATAGATTTCTTGTGTGCTAATTGATTACTTCTGCTGTCTATACCTGAAAATAAGATCTAAATTTCAACATTAGATTTTACATAAAGTGTCATTTTTTTTTTTTTTAGGTTTTGAAAACAATTTCTCAGAATAGAGAAAGAGGCTTGCTGTTCTTTTGAGGTAATCTTTGCTAGATTCATACCCAGGTATCTGGGGGATGCTTTAAACAGCAAATTAAAAACACTGTACTCCCCAGATAACTTTCAATTATCTCAAACGTGTGCAATACAAGTCATGCTCTTAAGAGCTAGAAATGATAAATTCAGTCCTCTGTTCCGATATGGTATTATTAATATAAGCAGCATTACATTGTTTAATTATATATAAAATTGTGGCTTTATATGGGTTGTGGGTGAAGATGTATAATTCCTGAGGCAACAGAAACCGAGAAGCCATGCATCATTTAAAAATAATCTTAATGTTCTGCTCTTAGCTGGGAAGCTTTCTGCTAATGCATCACGCTGAGAGTAGAGTGAGGAACAAGAGAATTTAGGTCTCTGAAAGAACACAGTGATCTAATTCCAGCCCCTCGTATAACCCAGAAGGAAACCGAAGTGGATAGAAGTTAAATGGTGAGTCAAAACTGACCCAGAAGAAGAGGTAAGTGGACGGTGGTTTTCCTCAAACTTGCCCATAATACTATCATAAATAATTGTCTTTTAACACTGGAGTGAAGGCTTGGTGCGCAGCGATTTATGAATCAGAAATGACAGAAAACAGAGTGGAATTTCACTAAATATCTGCTTTTGCAGTAGTCTGATTTTGGCAAAACAAGCTCTGTAGTGGATGGAATAAGAATTTATCCCACAACTGTAAATAAGAAACATATTGGTGTAGCTTGTAATTAAATTCTCAGATTCTGAAACGATATTCTGAACATTAAGTGATATAAACCATGACTGTGTTAAGGATGGTTTTATTGCATTAATGTTGATTGTGTTGCTAGGTGTTTCTATCTTTTTGAGAGCTAATGTAGGTGAAATAAACAACTCGTAGGAAGCACGGAACTGGAAAATAGAATGTTTTTATAAAGATTTTCTTTCAAATAAACTAAGCCTCTTGCTGTCAGGCACTGTTTTTTGTCCTTGCATATCATTTCCTAAGACAGTGTTCATTCAGCCTTCAGTAAATGTTTGCTGAATGAAAAAGTGTAGGAATGAGAAGGATCGGTGTTGTGTTCAAGTACACAAACTGCATCTACCACGACTTAGTAGAAGTCTTTGGAGGAGTCACTCACTGTAAGTAGTGTATAAAAATGTATCTAAATTTTATATCAGTTTAATAATTGCCTAAGTAAGTTAATGTTTCTGAAATACCTGTTTGGAAACTGTTATAAAAGTTTTTAGTATTCTTTTAATTAGGTCAACTTGACATAGGTTTGGCTGCTCATATGAGATTGTCTAGTGTTCATGAGATTACCCAAGTAAAAGTTTTGTTTTTCTGGGTTGGGGATTTAGCTCAGTGGTTAGAGTGCTTGCCTTGCAAGCACAAGGCCCCGAGTTCAATCCCCAGGACCAAAAAAAAAAAAAAAGTTTTCTTTTTCTATAGGGTCATTAATTTTGGAGGACTTCACAGCAAATCTGACAGACTTATTGTCTTTAGGAGCCTAAACTCATTTTTCTCTCTTTCGGGCATAGTTAGCCCATTACTTCCATCCTTTATGTTTTATTTTATTTTGTTTTGTTTCAAGGTACTGGAGATTTAACCCAAGGTCTCATGCTTGCTAGGTTATACCCAGTGAGTTACACCTCTACCCTTCATCCTCCTATTTGTTGCCTCAGTTTAGAGATGATTGCTCCATCTCCAGCATCCTGACTATATTCTAGGCAGGAGAATAAGAAGAGCAAAAGTCATAAGGAAAGTGCTAGGTGAATCAGTTTTTTCTCCAAGAACATTCCTAGAAAATGACCTGGAGTCTGGGTTATATCTTATGGTTCTTAACTGTGAAAAATGTCTATTCCTTCCTACAGGGGAGTTAGGAATAATTATGTATTTTAGCTAAGCCATTTCACTCCAAATAGAGTTCTGTTTTTAACACAAATGAGACACTTCTCCCTTTAACATATAGTTTTTGTTACTAGTAAAATCCTAATGCATTCATCATAATCAGTGCATTGCCAAAACACAAAATATATTTTGTTTTACATCTGAACATTCAATGGGAAAAAAAATTATCCTGCTTTTGCAATAGAATCTTACTTGGTTAACAGATGGGTTTATAAGCACAGTGTAGTCAAATAAATGCAAAGAGCAAATTGAGGTCAGAATTTTCAGAATGAAAAAGGAAAAATAGTTCCTGCCCTGTTTCGCCTCACACTCCTCTCCAAATAAATTAATATAAAATAATTTATTTCTAAAATGATTCTGACTATGGAACAATAAATGGATGGTAAATTAACACACCAACCCTCAGTATCTTTGTAATTACTAAGGAAAATACTACCTGACTAATTTAGAAAAGAGAACTTTTTCAAAGGATTTTTCTACTCTAGCTCTTTTCCTGAAATAAGCAATGCTGACTGGCATGCGGCTCCCCCTGGCTGGTGCACGGAAGGGCTTTGCACATTCTCTCAGTGTGCCCTGAAGAGCACCTCTCCGCAGCAGATGCTTTTCTGCTGTCTGTTAGGACCACAGATAATACTGACATTTTGGAAAGGCCCTCCGGCAAGCTAGTGCCGCTATCCAAAAACTTTAGACTTGCGGAGAGTTCATGGGAAAACTGGATTGGAAGTTTTCTAATTTTAGAGGTAAAAACAATGCTCTTCTTAGTTTCTATTACACCTAACTTTTCTGTAGATGCTAGCACATTTCTGAATCTAAGTCACAGTCGCTTACTCAGAAACATTTGCACACTGTACTCATTCCTACCTCGCTGAAAACCTGCACAGAGGACAGTATGCATTTCACTCTTACGAGAGTAAATAAGGGAAATTCTTTGTAAAACATCAGGCTATATCCAGTCAAACCGGACACTGCAAAATTAAAAGATATTAATACCTAGCAGGTATGAATTTTCTAAAGCACTGATTTAAGGGAAAACAAAACTGCAATTTCTCCATTTTTCTATGAATTAATTTAATTTCTAACAGTGTACCATTTTTATCTAAAGTCAGAGAAATCAACTACTTCTGAGTCCACTCAAACATTATAATATCTTTTCAGTTATTTCAAATTTAACTCAGTAAAATGCGAGATTTTTACGTTTGTTGTTTATATTAATTACAGTAACATTGTCTTTGACACAAATATATACCAAAGCCTGGGTAGGTTAGCACAATGAGATTGTATTTCTTACTGATTTAAAGTTCTTTAGTTGTGCCTGGTTGGCAGATGGAATCCATGTGATTACTCATGGATTCAAGAGCCTTCAAGGTTGAGGCACGTCTTTTCTTCAGGTCTTCAGAGATAATGGACAAAAAAAAAAGAGTTCATGAAGAATCTGACCTATTGCTTTGATCCAGAAGTGACACATAAGACTGGCTTAAGTTTCAGCGACAAATAGTCACATAATTCTATCTAGATGTAATAGAAAGGTGGGAGATGTTTTCCCCGGCTTGGTGGCCACTTCCTAGAAAGGAGAAAGAGTGTTGCTGGTCACCAAGCTATCTCCGCCTCCTCTTCATTTTTGCAGTTGAAACATTTTTTAAAAATCTTTTTGTCAACCACCAGTTTTCTGAGATCAAATTGGAGAACTGAGAGAAGGCAACATGTGTGTCGTGGGAGGGGATTACTCTTTGCACCGATGGTATGATTGATTATATTTTGCATCTTAAAGTAGGATTACCTCCAATTTCTTCTGCTCACAGAGACAAGAGGGCTTTAATATAGATTTTCAGTTTTATGTTATAGTACTTAGGATTTGGATTTCTTTTACATTTTAAGTAACCTATTATAAAGTGCTGTAGTTTCTCAAACTACAGGAAATATGGCTCATCTCCATGAACCTTAAAAGCATGGTTTCTGAACCCACTACCCACTCTGATAATAACATTCAGCTAACATCTTGAATACCTCTTTGGGAGAGTAGGCAGGATATAAAAAGGGGCAAAGAAGATGGAGGCCCTTTATCAGAAAGGAAATTTCTCATGAATCCTCACCAGACATTTTCCTATGTCTCATTGGCCACAGTTGTTATATGGCTATTTGTACAAGCAATGGAGGAGGCTGGAGAAATATACCTTTCAAACCGGGTTCACGGATGCTTCAAAGAAAATTGACTTGGCGTTAAGGTTTACGTCCAGACATCCTTCAAGCGCCTCATGGGCTCCCAGGTGAGGCTTTTGAAGGTGACTGTATTATTGAAGTGCTACAGGTGACTTCTGGTAGGAGGCCCAGCTTGTATGGAGGTGGGTTACTGGGGGAGGGTGTGTCCCCCCAACCAGTTCCTCCCTTCTCTCTCTGCGTCCCAGCTGCCATGATGTGAGCAGCTTTCCTCACTTAGGCTCTTCCACCATGCCCTCCTGCCTTGGAGCCAGCCAACTATGGACTGAAACCATTAAAAACTGTGAGCCCAAATAAACCTATCCTCATTCAAATTGTAGATGTCAAGTATTGTGTCCCAATCATGAGAAAGTGACTAAGACACTCAGCAGGGAAGAAAGGGAGAGAGAATATATGACAGCCAAATAACGATGCCTACCTCCAATTCCAGGAAGTTCTGAGATGATTCTAAATAAATCGTGAGGGATATTCTGAAATAAAGAAGAAATACACTAGGTATCAATAAATGTGGGTGTGGCGGTTCACACCAGAAATCTCAACACTCTGGAACAGTCCGTGGCAGAAGGATGGCAGGTTCAACCCCATCCTCGGCAACTTAGTGATTTAGAAAGATTCTGTGTCAAAAAGAAAAAAAAAAAAGCTAAAATAACTCAATGCAAGAGTCCTGCATTCAGTCCCCAAGGAAGGAGAAGAAGGAGGAGGAGCAGCAGGAGGAGGAGGAGGAAGAAGGTGAAGGGATGGGGAAGAAGAGGAGGAAGAAAAAGAAAAATAAGAACAAAAAAGAAGAAATCAGTAGAAACACAGACAAGTGGTGCTAAAAGTACTTCTCACACCTGGAGCAGGTATGTTTGTGATTAGTGTCCTTGAGTCTGAGTTGGAAGTGACAAGAATGAGGCCCTCTCAGTCCTCAGTAGTAATGACCTGAGGAACCTGGTTACTCTGAGAGATCAATTTCCCAAGAAAGAGGGGAAAAAGGTATCTGGACTCGAGTAGTGCCACAGTCCAAAGTCTGGTTTGTCTATCTAAACATAGAACCGGTAAATAAAAAGATCAAAGCTGATGCTTTGCCAAACATGCCAGCCTAATGTGGTGACTAAAGTGGAAGATGGTCAACACTGACGAGGTCCTCTGTAACTGTGGTCATGCCTGCTGTTCTGAGTATCTGCTGGTGATTTTCAGTATGTCTATTGCTTTGGGTCAGACCTGTAGCAAGAAGGAAGAAGAGAAGGAAGGGGAGGAGAAGAAGAAAGAGGAGGAGGAAGAGGAGGAAAAGAAGAAGAAGGAGAAGGGGGAGGAGGGGAAGGAGGAAAGTAAAAAGAAGAGGGGAGAAGGAAGAGAGACGAGAGGAGAGATAATTGATAATAGGTGTGGAGGATGAGCCTCCAGGTAATTCAGAAACTGCTTTCATTTAAAATGGTTTTGTAGTATAATGGTTAATATATCAGAGTTCGTACATCTATAATTTTGTTATTTGATATTTTCAGTCTTGGATTTTCTCCTAAACTTGCAGAAATACATAAAAATGAGGTAGTCTACTTAGTCGAGGAGGAAATACCTTATACAGACACTTTCTGTTCTCCTTGCTGCCAGCTACATCCATTCATTTACGTACACACACACACACACACACACACACACACACACACCCCAAACTTATAGTTTTGAAATAAAAAGGAGACTCATGTAGTTTAGGGTATGTGTGAGGATGGGATGATGGAGAAAAAAATGGGTGCCCAGGAAGAAGGAAGATCCAGGCATTCAAAATTTGTGCTTTCCAGTATTTTTCTTTTCTGTGCTTTTGTTTCCACGTGGGCCTTGAGAACATGCAGGCTTGACCGTTGCCCAGTGTATGGGATTATTGCTAATGCAGCTCTAAGTGCTCAGCACAGCTGCACTGTCTTCTTTTGCAGGAACCCCACATCCTATTTCTAGTCAATCTTCACATAGTTAGCTTTGCTTAGACATTCCCTTCTACACCTATGGATCATTCTCCAACCAGATTGAGAAAAAAAGGGTGTTGACTTTCCCGGCCACTTATTTGGGCCAATGTTCCCCTCTCATTGACTTCTTTGGAGATGAGAAGTGGACATGCTATCTCATTACTCTGTGCATATGCTCAGGCTATTTTCGTTGTCAGCAGAATACCTCTTTTCTCAGTCTGACAACGCCCTCCCTGCCTTACCATCCAGTTCTCAGTCTTTTCCCAAAACTGAAAAGACACCGACACGCTAATGAGAGTGACAGGGGCCAGTTCTGTCCAATAGCTTTTCCAGATCCCTCTGTCTTCCTCAAGGGGAAGCAATTATTGCTTTGTACTGTGGCCTACGAAGCCTTTGTCCTTCTATTATACTTTATTAAACATATTTGCTTAGATTTCACAATCTCAATTTATTGTTTAAGCATTTGAAAACAGAGACTGTGAATTACTCATCTTTGAAAAGCCAGCACCTAAGACAGCCTTACTAGAGCGTAGTATGCACTCTATAATTGTTCATTCAATAAAAAATTTGTTATTATTGATAAGAAGGAAGAAAAGCCATGTCTACTACAAGAAAGCAAAATATGTGCAGATTTGGATTTATTTAATAGAAAATTTTAGGAATAATGACATATCCAAGTAATATCTGTACTTCAAAAATCCAGTTACTGACAATATCTTGAGTTAAAAAAATAAATTATAATCTGGTATGGTAGGAGATTCATTATTACTTTACCTAGTTTATTAAATTCATATATAAGAATTAAATATAACCCTTCTTTGAGGAGCTAGACATTATCTATCTTTTAAATATCTCATAAACTATAAAAATTGGGCTGGGAATTTAGCTCAGTGGTAGAGTGCTTGTCTAGCAAGCACAAGGCCCTGAGTTTGATCCCCAGCACCAAAAATAAATAAATAAATACATACATACATACATACATACATACCTAAATACATAAATAAATAAATTGTGTGTAGGCTTAATGCACCAATTTAAATTCAACATTTTTGTCCTATGTTACATAAGATGCTTTAGTTTTCCCCAACTCTCACATTTGGTTTATTAGTTTATTGTGTTTAATAACTCTGTGAAAGACAGATATTAAGCAAATTTTAGCACCCTGCCCTATATCACCCTTTAAATTCACAATGACAACGAAGAGAGCACATGACACTTCCAAGATCTCACAATTAGATTGCTGACTTGTGGGTGTGTGCATGTTGCGTGTGTGAAAAGGACTTAATTTTTTCTCAATTTTTATTTTTTATTGGTATATGTTTGCAGTACATAATGATTACATTCCTCAAGGGGAATTGGTACATGTGAATAGCACATTTCAAGTATTTGACTTTTTGCCTTATGAATCTTTGCTTCTAGAAAATGTTTAAATTATCTATCTATCTATTTATCTATCCATCCAGGCTGGGGATTGAACCCAGAGCCCTGCCCATGGTATGCATGCTATCACTGAGCTACTGCCCCAGCTGCAGGCATTTCTAGTCAGAGTTCCTGACTAAGTTATTGTACTTTGAATCCGGCTTTGGAAACACTGTACTGAAACAAGTCTCAGTTCCCTCCCACACAGGGATGTGGGACTCTGAGTACATAAACTCCCAGTCAGCAGAGATCCCTCCACTGAAGGTCAGAGTTCTAGAGAAAGATATGTAAGGCCAGACTTTTTGAACTGAGTAGCACAGACTCATCCATTCCCATTTGTATCTTTTACCTGATCTGTTTCTCAGCCCCTTCCCACAACTTTTTTGGTGGAAAAAAGACCTGGAAAACTTAAGTAACTTGCCTGAGTTCACACACCTAGTAGCAGTTCTGCTTGGCCAACAAATAGGATTTCTCGACTAGAGTCAAATGAATGAAAAACCAATACAACTGAAATGAACAATACACAGCCCAGATTTTTCTTTTTGGAGATACAACTGGATTATAGAAAATTAAAAATGTATTTTGTAGGGTAATACCTCTAATCTTTCTTTTCAGTGACATCTACACCCCAACATTTCCTTCTTGCAATTTTGATAACTAACATTAGAGAGAATGTCAGGTTAATGACAGATAAAGGCCAACCATCACTTACATGTGTATAAATTTCTTAGTACTTTGTGCAGCATATTCGTTTCTTTGATCCATTCGATGTGTGCCTTCTGAGCAGACCTGTGTGGGGTGTGGGGAGCAGCCACTGACCTGAGCGGAGCCTTCTGTAGGTGGAGCCCGCACCTACGCGAGGTCGTGGAAATCTGCTCCTTGCAGATGCCCACTCTAGCATTCTAAACAAGCACAGGGCAATAACGGATGTGAAGGGAAAAAAAAGTGAGACAATTCAAACCTAAACCTCCACACTGGATCCCTGTTAGCACCCAGGCTTCCACTGGGGATTTTGAAAGTGAGGCTCAGATTTTCAGAGATGGGTTCAGACTTGCGAAATCAAATGATGAACACATCTTCAAAAATGCCAAGCTCTGGTATTATTGAAAGTAACAATTAGTCCCCAGATGATTTTTATTTTGAGGAAGAAAAATTTTAGAAGTGATTACTCAACCAGCCGAACAGCTGCAAATATCTTCAGATTTGAAAGCAATATCCTCTGCAGAGGACGGGCAACTGAACTCCAAACCACAGCACGTTTTGCACCTACAAAGAGGTGCTCTGTCAGCAGGCTTAATTAGGTAGAAAAAATCGCCTCTACTTTCAGTAGTAAAGCACATTACAAATCAACCAATCACAGGATTCAGAATCTAGAGGAAGTTTTCAATTTTGCTGTTGCCCCATAGGGATAATTTGGCCATAAAGAAAGAAATGAAATATAACTTTGATTAATATTATTTTTGAAAAAAATATTTCTGTAACACATTCAGACACATAATCTCTCTTTAGTAATGTAATTCAATTTTAAAAATGCATCTTGTTAGTTGTTTGCTATTTAATTTTTGAGGCCTAATGAATTGTTAGTTTTGTTAAATGAATGATAATATTTGATAGGTTCCTGAGAGTTTAAAACATAAAAGCTATTCCACAACATAAATTTATGTTATAGAAGACAGCATGGGAAATACTACCTACAAGAAATAACACATCTTGACCATATTCTGTCTGTAAGCCTAATTCCGTAGCATCTAGGGCAAATTTTGTAAGAGGATACAGGACTAATAATGGTTCTCTAATAGGACCATTGTAAACTTTAGTGGCAAAATACATGTTGTTTACTGGATTTGTAGTGGGTACTCGATAATGGTTTCTCTTATCTCTCTTGCTATCCTCACACAAAGATGGAGATTTTGATCTCTAGTAAGCCAGAGGAAGTCTGTGACTAGCCAGGTAAATCTTCAGGTTTTGGCAATTTGCAAGTGCGGACTACCTATTGACTACCCAACTTCCCCCTTCCAGAGGGAAGCATATATCTGAATTCTTCCAGAATGTTTAAAGTCTGGGGAATACACAGCATGGACAATATTATACTCTGAGATCAGTGCTGAGCACTGGAAATGTATAATACATTGGACTGTAAAAGTAAACAAGACTGCTTCTTCCTTTGGTGGTCTGAGAGCCCTTGAGAAAAACGGAATATGAATAAGATAGTAGGACACCACAGGAAGAAATGGAGCTGTTACTCTTCCCTGAAGGAAAAAAAGAAAGGTAAGAAGTAGTCCAGAAAGAAGGAATAGGCCAGTTTATCTGGAGCTAAACGTTTGTCATTATCATGATTAATCACAGGAAGAGTTGCCAAGCTTTCATCATAAAAATATTCTCCAGGAGAATTCATCAGGTTCTACTGCCTATTAATTTCTCTTGAAGCATGTTATTTGGCATCTTCTATGACAAGGGACACTTGTGTATTTTTTAAATGAAGGTTAAAGATAAAGTTCATTAAAGGAATGATTTATGTTTGGTATTTAAAAACTAAGCAATATTATTGCCCCAAGCAAATTGGGAGTGTTGTTTTAGTAGGATACTGTAGTGTGTCCTTGAAATTTCTAAATATAAGGCTTGACATTTTTACTTGGTACATATTGATTGATAGTGTTTTGGCATCTCATATTTACTATTTATCAAGAAATTATGAAACAAAACAATGTGGTGTTTTGACACATATTCTGAATTTAGAATAAAAATAACTTTGTTTGCAGTCCTACTTTCAGCATTAGATGCTCTTTTCTTGTATGACCTTGAATATATTTCTCATCTGTGAATATATGTAATTATGCACAAAATGAGACAAAAATTAAATACATTTTAATCTCAAGTTCTAAAAAGTATGCAATGCTACATTTTCAAAAGAAAACACAATTGTCTTCTATTTTTATCCTTAAAAAAATGTTCATGATGAATGGGATCTGCATAGTTCCCATCATTTTTTTTTTCTTCTAGGAGCAAGAGAAATTTTCCAGGGCTGCAAACCAGCTTTTAGCCTAGTTAAATATAACATTGAAAGCAACTTCCTGAAGAAATTTAACGGGAAGAAGGAAAATGTTAAAAGTATATCTTTTCTCTGTTCCTTGTGAAGGCTCGCAAGGAATTCTGAAATTGTAATTTAACATTGATCGCAGTACAAGACTTTTCAGCTCAAAAGTGTATCACAGATAGAATCACACTTGACCCAAATGACTTTTTTATGAAAGATGAGAACGTGTTCAAGCAGCAACCCTGGGACTGGAGAAGGGACGCCACTCTTCGGAAGAGTGTGTACTGTTGTCCAGGAAGGCAGCTGCTGCTGCTGGTTGCCCTGCTTAGAAGCACAAGCAGAACTCCCTCTGGTAATGTTACCATCTCTTCTCAGCGGAAAGACTGAGGTTTCTCTCTCTCTCTCTCTCTCTCTCTCTCTCTCTCTCTCTCTCTCTCTCTCTCTCTCTTTCTCAGCTAAGGCATGTTAGAACAGTATTAGAGAGGTTGCTTTCAGATATAAACCAGCAGAGACTATTGATTAAGCATTTCAATGTATCTTTATGTATAGAAGTCCTGGAAGTTTTTTCACATCTCCTGCAAAGAAGCCCATGATAGGTTCCTGCATATTCATATGTTTTTATGGCTAGGAAAGTCTTTCAGACATTTCCAACAGGCCGACTTCTATATGGCCATGTAAATCTAGCTATGCATAAATAAATAACATCAGTGCTAATAGTATATACACTGTTTGTTGAGGTGAATTTTCTCAAATATCCATGGCTACACATTTTTAATTTCCTCAGAATAAAGTGAAGCTTTCCTTTACAAAGTGGTTAATGAAAGCATAAGCCTTTTATTCTGTATTTATACTTGACAAGAATAAATGCACCTTATGGTTTGAAAATATAGGATGCTCTATTTCTATTTGCCAAAATGGATTTGAATTTCATATTTTCTAATATCATTTTTAATATTAAAATTAGTATGTTATATAAACACAAACTACTATTTCTAATAAACCCGTGATATATAATCATAATGGCTGCTTCGTTTGGCGGCATAAAATTCAGCTCCACACCCCAACTAGGGACAGCTGTGAAGGTCAGTCTCAATTTCAGAGCTCTGCATGGAAACGGCTAAAATATCCACAACCCAATTCCTTCCCCTCCACACAGACAGATGTTGGACAATCAGCTTTCTTTGTTGTCTTAAAGATACTGGTTTCTTTTTTTCTTTATATTTTATCTATTTATTTTGAGACAGGATCTCACTATGTAGTTTGGGCTGGCCTTGAACTCTCTGTGTAGCCCAGACTGGCACTGAACTTGCAGAAGTCCTCCTGCCTCAGCCTCCCGAATTCTGGGATCACGTTGTGCACCATGCCTGACCAGATACTGATCTTGCAGGTTTTTCCCAATAAAATCTCTGCATGGAAATTTCAAACTTTGAATCTGTTTTCATCTAAGCCAACCTTTCCTATATGGCTCTCATAAACCAGCATTCCAGGGCCATGTTGTGTCACACCTTCCCTTTGGGATGTCCTTTAATGCCTGGATTTGAATAATAGATGGGCTAATGGCTTTATTTTTAAGTATTATATCTATTTTTCAGTCTAATATATTACACTGGGCTTTTTCACTGTTGTATTTCTAGTACAAAAATAGAGCAAGGCGGGATGGGAACATTAGTGGATGAAAGAAGACAAGATGTGCTATGTACTTGCATTAAACCCCCATGAGAAACATAATCATTACATAATATAAACATGTACTAATAGAAAATAAAGTACATACATCACATTACTTTAAAAATATAACTTAGGAAGTGCTTAGCAGTGATTCAGTGGATAAGTAAATATGGTGAAGGAAGCTTATCACCTAGAATAGCACCCCGCACATACTGGACACTGAATACACAGCCGTCTCTTGGTATCCTGGGGAGCATTGCTCCAGGGCTCCTGGCAGATAAAAAGACTGCAGATACTTGAGTCATTTTTATAAACTAGCCTAGCATTTGCGTATAACCTACAAGTGTGTCCCCCTTACACTTTAATCCTTAGTTCACACTAGACTATTTGTAATGCCTAATGCAATGTAAAGCTATGTAAAGAGACTATTTTATTTTTTAGGGAATAATGACAAGAAAAAAGTCTGTATGGCGCAGTACAACATTTTTTAGAGTATTGTTGGTCTACAGTTGTTTGATTTAATGCCAGTAGAACCAATCATATAGAGGGCTGACTGAATACTGTAGTTCTTTCTACTTCTTATGGCGATACTAGTTTCATATACTACCAGTTCTTTCACCTTAGTTATGGTATGTTTTGAATACCCAGGGAGCTTTAATCTGAATCCAGTTAAAGGAAGAAATCAGCTCATAAAATAATTTGGAAAGCAGTGCTTTATCGAAGAATGAAGTATTACTCAACTGCTTGTTTGTTTGTTTAGTGACATGGCCGGTAAGAAGGTCCTTAAGAACTAGTCGTTGGGCATGGTGACGCACACTTGTAATTCTAGCACTCAGGAGGCTGAGGCAGGAGGATCACTGCAAGTATGAAGCCAGCCTGGGCTACACAGGGAGTTCCAGGCCAGCCTGAATGACCTAGCTAGGTCCTATCTCCAAACAGCAAAAATAAATGAATAAATGTATTAATTAAAAATAAATAATAATATAAAGATCTAGCGTTTTCACTGCTTAAAAACTCCACGATATCATTTCTTTTGGAATTTCAAAATACACTAATGTTTCCACATTTTGTCATTGTTTTCCACGTGTCACAGAAGTCTTCAAGCTGCTATTATCAGGATGTTTTTATTTTCAGTTAGTAAATCAAGAAGCTGAATAATAACCTCTGCCTAGTTCTGTTACTTTTATATTAAACGGGGGCCCTAATGATCTGGTGACAAAGAAACTGCCAGAAAGTACCTCCTGGAAATAGGAATTTGGGTCAGTAATTCCCAGGGGCTTGGAGGTTACGTTGAGATTTTATTTTCTATTAGACTTACTTGCTCACCACCCTCAAAACACACATGTGCACACATAAGGCCTCTTTGAGGCACATAAAATGCCTCTTTAAGAGTACTATATAGTAGAATTGCATGTATTTTTGTTCACTACTCTCAGGGTCTTCTATAAGTACATTTTTCTTAGAAGAAAATATTTTATACTGTAAAAGTGCCTGTAGAACTTCTTTATTTTTATGTTTCCTTTTATGTTTGCCTTTTTTTTTTTTTGGTAAATTATGGTAGTTTCAGAAATGGCTTCACAGGGGAACTTTACACTAGCTTTCATTATGGACCTAAGAACAAAAGTAAAGCACATCACATTTCTGGTCATGAACTAAGTGTTTGCTTGGATATCTATAAAGAATGTATTTCTGTGGTAGATGAAATGTATAATATAAAATAATGGTAGATATAAATCACTATATTGAAGGAAATTTCAATTTCAGTCTAATAAAGTCTTGTTAGACGTAGCTACAGATAAACCAAAGCATAAATATTAAGTAAAACTAAAACAATAATATAAAAGGTGAATCATATGATTCGTTGCTAAATGAGCAGTAGTAGAGATAATTGGTTTCATAATGTTAGGGGTGAATGTGACACCTTTATGCCAAAGTGATCTGAGAAATTTGCATAAAAGCTTAGAGACTGGATTGAACCAATTCAAGTGGGGTTTCCAGTGGGTCTTCTCCTACTCTACAAAGCATACGATGCCACAGGGAGGGGACAGCTGCAGAAGGCGCACAATCATGGTATCCTGACCTGGGCTTTGACATCAGGACTTCTACATTCCCCAATTCAACTCTTACATTAGATTTGTGTTTGCTCAGATCAGCTGACTTGGCAAATCATTGGATCAAATGTCAGAGCTTTCCGTCCTCCTGCTGCACTGGCAGGTTGAGAATCGCCCCCTTCCTTTTATATTGATTTTGGGGTCTCACCCTGGTAGTGCCTTTCTTCCAGTCAGCTTTTCTGAAATAAAACTTATCTTTTGAACAGTGCCTCTTGGATACATGACACGGCCTCCAAAGGTTGAGAGAATACATAATGGGAAAGAAAGAAAGATATTTAGGAATATATTCAAGATATTAAAGATATTGAAATAACACAACCCAGAAGGCAGATGCAGTAAAGTGTATGATTTATTCCAAAGAGCAGTTCGGACTGATTGGGATGATGGGAATCAAAGGTGGAATTGTGGAGGATTAAAACAATAAAGAGGATTGAAGTTAGTTTATAAGAACCTAGCACCAGAATAATCAGTGTGGATTTTATCCTGTTCATAATGGGAACACACTGTCTTTAATCAGCATAGTCTCCAAAAACATTAGGCTTTAGAGAGATTAATTCGGGAATGCTACACTCAATAGATTGAAAACAGGAGATCTTACAACAACCCACACAAGAGGAAATGAGAACCTTGATTAAGACAATGAGAGTGAATATGGAATTTAGTGACAGATGCTAAGAGGAATAATCATGCTATTGAGAACCTCAAATATTTTTTATTATACTGTACCTCAACAGAATAAATTATGAATGATTGTAGATTTCAGATAGTCATCATAATTACAAAAATGACCCTTACTATTTCACTCGGATTAGTTGTCAAAAATAGTCCAATTCTTCAAAATTGTTTTACTTGGTACTTTCTAATTTGGATGGGTTTATTTCTGTCTCTTGCCTAATTGCTCTGTCTTCATCTACCAGTTTTATATTGGACAGAAATGGTGAAAGGAGGGCATCATTGTCTTGTTCCAGATCTTGATAAATCAATGCCATGTGACATTTAGAAGAGAAACTTCCAATATTTTTCCCCTTTAATATGTTAGCTAAGGGCTTGTCATATATTGCCTCATTATGTTAACATACATTGCTTCTGTGGCTAATTTATTGAGTTTCATCACTAAGGGGTGATGAATTTTGTCAAATAATTTTCTGTATATATTTTAAGGATCATATATATATGTAGATATATACATAATATGCATTTGCTTTTCATCTTGTTAATGTAAAGTACCCTATTTACTGATTTGTATATACTCAACAGTCCTGCCTGAGATATATATTCGAGGACAATGAAATCAGTGGGCTAAAGAGACCTCAGCATTTCCATGTTCATTATACCACCATTACAATAGCCAAGATATGGAATCAGCTTTCTGACGGATGAATGATAAAGAAAACGTCGTATATACACAAAATAGAGTGCTATTAAGCCACAAAAGTAAAGTGAGATTCTGCCATTTTTGACAACTTGGCGAACTGAGAGGACAGTACGGTAAATGAAATAAGCACAGGAAGACAGTAACACACGATCTGGCTCATGTGGAAACTCAAAAAAGTTGATTTCACAGAAAGAGAAAGTAGCATGGAAGTATCCAGAGAACGGAGTGAATAAGAGGTTGACTAGATGTCCAAAGGAAACAATTACCATTACATAGATGGAGAAATATCAAGAGACAATGTGATAGTGCATGAAAATGTGTTTTATTCTTGAAAAATGTCAACAGAGTGAATGTATATGCTCTCACAACAATTACTATAACTTTGAGGTAAATTTAACATTAATAAATAATGAATTTGTTAGTTAGCTAGAATTAACCATTCTACGATGTACAGTATTTTATACTTCAAAATCTTGTGCACAACATAAACACATATTGTTATCTGTGAATTAAAATTTTATTTTGCTTGGGATGTGCCAGCATAGAATAATCGGTGGTGATTAGTACTGTAGCTCATTTAAAAAAAAAAAAATTGGCAGTACTGAGAATTGAACCCTGGGGCTTGTGCATAGTAGGCAAGTACTCTAGTGCTGAGCTACATCTTCTGAGATTTTTAAAAATTTTATTTTGAGACAGGGTTTAGCTACGTTGCCCAAGTCCTTGAACTTGTGATCTTTCTTCTGCCTCCCAAGTAGCTGGAATTACAGGCGTGTAACCACCACACCTGGCTCAGTAACACATTATGAAGTCTATTTGCTGAAGGTTTCTTTCAAGACAGGACTATTTTCTCCATTTTGAATGTAAGTTTCAGAATGTATTATAAGTCCGATCTCTTTGGTATTATTTTTAAATGATTACGAACACACAGTTTTCAAGTATTTTCAGGAATATGATATGAATCAGTGTAGGATGCTATTTAGCTAGCCACTTTGGAGTTTGGGTTAAAGCTCTCAAGATCCATTGGTTCAAGCAAGGAAAGCATGTACCTTTCTGAAGTCAGCCTAGGAAAGGAAGATAATTTTCATGGTGCTGCCATGTTTAGAAAAACGGATGCATACATGGAGGAGGTACTTATGTGGCAAAATCACCTTCACAATGGAGACAGGCCTGAGTATTTTCCAGTCTGTGCCGCCTCCAACTCCCATGCAACAACGAAGGAACTCATGGTGGCCAGGGGAGACTTCTGTCGAACTTAATCCATTTAAGGTAGTTTTAAAGAATAAATTAGAAAATATCTTTTACACTACCAATAAAAATAGCTCACATGTATTTAGTTTTTTAAAAATTCAGACATAGAATTCATAAAACTACAAAAATATAAGAAAATATACTCAATTCACCATATAGAGACATTAGTATGATTTAGATGCTTCAAGACATTTTAGTGAATTTATGTGTACACAAACTTATGGAAGTTTTTTATTCTTTTTTATTAGTACGTGTTTGCAGTACATAATATTTACCTTCTTGTGGGGAGGTTGATACATGTACATAACACATCTTAATTCCTTTTTTCATCCCCTTTCCCTTCCCTCCTTCTCCCCTCCACCCACATCTCTCAATCCTTTTCTTTTTTTGTTGTATGTATTTGCAATACATAATGTGTACAATTTTTGTGTGGAGTTGGTACATATACATAACAACTCCATGCCATATTTAAGCTTCTGTATCAGAGTTGAAAAATGGTTAAAACAAGAAACATTTTCAAATCTACCTCTTTCTGCCTGCCCATCCCTGATAGAGAATATTTTCAAATACATATGTACATATTCATTCTAACTATAATCATAGGAACAATACATGAACATGTATCTGAGGCTTCTTTTGATGAGAATTTCAATCTCATGGGTATGGGAGCCTTGACCAAAGGTATGTATGAGATAGATATGCAGAGGTAAAGAACTTTTGGAGCTACATGCCCAAAACCTCCCAGAATGCATGCTTAGAGACTGAAAGGTATCCCACAGGGCAACAAGTCCAAATAGGATTAAAAACACATTGCCTTAAGGAATGAATGCTCCAACCTTCATCCTCTCCACACTCCAGTTCATTACTTAGATTGACCCTAAGGTCTGTCATGTAACAGACCACCCTGACCTTACCCTGTCCTTCTGCTGTCCCCTAAATGAATTCATGTATAGGCATCCTTCTTTTGCCCTTTATCCTTGCTTCCTAGTTCAATAAATAAAAAGCCACAGAAGCTGCAGTGCTGAGCAGTCTTTAGGCTATTCTCTCATGCTGAGGGGTCTCAGTTAAGGGCAACCCCGTTGGGCCTTCTTGGAGTTCAAATTGGACACTGACTCTGAGTAATCTTTCATCCTTTGTGCCATGCCTCAGTCATGAACTGTGACACATGGGGGCCTGCCATCAGGACCAGAGGGCTAGTTCGGTAAAAACTTGTAATTGAGGCTTCTGTACACATTTTATTTTGCAGTATTTCCCCTGGCAGAGTTGACATTTGGAAGCAGAACCACCTGATGGTTTTGTTTTTTGCTACAGCTATGAAAAAGCATACAAAATTCAGCTTTATTCTCTTGTTTGCCTTAAACAGTATAATCTCCATTCATAGCACTTGGCGGGTAGAACTTGTGATCAGAATCAATGCTCTCACTGTTGAGACACACACAGAAGACAGGAGAGAGAGAGAGAGAGAGAGAGAGAGAGAGAGGGAGGGATCTAATAAACCAAATATGGCATTGAGCTGATAGTTTTAAGAAATGCATTCTCTTACATTACTTTTCGCACTATAGCCCATAATCAGACCACATGAAAACAGAGCAAATTTTTTTATCTGCATAAAAAATGACAGGAAGAAATGCATTAAAAGGCACTATTTTTGTTATAATGGGGGTGGAACTCAGAATCTTCACACTGAGCTACATTATTTTGACACACAGTCACTAAATTGCACAGACTGGGCTTGAACTTGTGATCAAGTCTCAGCCTCCCAGAGAGCCTCCCACCGTGCTCTGAGAATTTTTTTTTTTTATCTCAAAGGGATATGATTTTTTTTTCTTTATTTTGAGTTTTTGTGTTTTACAAATTTCTACAAAGAACATATTGCTTTTGCAATTATGGAAGTCATTCTAGATATGAAGGAAGTGATACATGTACATTTCTGTAGTGAAATATGTTCCCCAAATATGCCAGGCGGTGGAGAGAAATTTTTGAAATCACAAGGGGTCTGGCCTGGTGGAATGTGTTTAAGAAACCTTCCTGCACTGGGCAGCCTGCCAAAGACAGGTCTGTGATCTATGACTAGTGAATGTATGCTGAAATTTGGTTCATGTTTGCTCTCACTTTACTTTATACCAAATCAGCATCAAATAGTACTAAGACAAAAATGAAATATGGACACAGGTAAGTGGGGGGATGCAGTCCCCCAAAGCACACTGAAAGAGAACTACCTGAAAGCAGGATGAGCAACCTCTACAGTCAAGGGAGTCCAGATATGTGGCCTGGCTGTCTTTTATATTTTTACAGGTCAAGTCACAATTCAAGATTTACTTACCGTCAATATAAGGCATTCTTTGCATTCTACAAGTACATACATTCTAGACTCATTTCTTTTTTTGAGGGGGGAGCTGGAGATTGAACTCAGGGCCTTATGCTTGCAAGGCAAGCACTCTAACCACTGAGCTAAATCCCCAGCCCCTCTAGACTCATTTCTTATCAAACCTTTTATAGTGAGATCTATGGAATGAATATTTGACTACTGAGGTGTTCTTGGCCTGATTTCCTTCCCTGTTCCACCCGACTTTAGCCACACTTTACTTTTTCTCCCTTAGTTCAGTTGACCCTAAAGGCTATTTTAGTGGACAAAAATATTGGCCTAAGTACAGATTTTATTACTGTGTAAGTACTAGGGAAAGATGCAACTAAATCCCCAGAAAACTGAGTAGTGCTCAGGTATACCCTAATTTGAAGTGATAAGGATTCAGGGTCATAAAATATACAGCAGATTTTTATTAGCATTCTTTTTCTTTCCACCTTAAAACCCCCTCTCAGCCACACAAGTTAGAATAATTTAGATTGCCGTGAGCTTTTTTAGTACAAACAAGAGATATGCAGGATAGGTGACAGGAAAGGAAAGGAAAAAGAAAGGAAAGTGACAAAGGAGAAATTGATTATGAATATTAAGGAATAAATGAGATGATATCACAGAGTCTGGTGCAGTCATTAGCCGGCTGTTGGTATTGTTATTTTTCTTACTGTTATTAGTAATGGGTAGAATTATTACCTGCTTTGTTCAATGCTGTTTTTCTTCAGTGCCTAGGCTATTACCTAATACACAATAGACAATCCATAAATATTTACTGGATATCCTTTGAATTAATTATCCTATAAAAATCTTTGGCTATCATTTTTTTCCTTCGTATATTTGATTTCAGAAAATCTGAGCATTTGTTAGTGAGTTCTGTAAACACGGTGTCCACTGGAGGTTCAAAAGAGGATCAGTGATTGTTTTAATGTTGGAACTTTTAGCATCCTATTCAGGTATTCTTTTTAAGAGTTTCTTTAATATACTTTTTAGGTAATGATTCTTTTCCTTTTTGCAAAATAATTGCAAATGAGTAAGATATTTTTTACATTGGGAACATAAAACAGTGGCATAAGTTTAAAAGTTTTAAGAAAATTGACCAACAAGGTATAGTATTTCTTCCTAACATTTTCTTTTTTAACATGGATATTCCATGACTGGATTACAAATTTCCAACTATCTGCTACTTTTTAATAATTTTTACTTGTAGTAGAAAATGATTACATTCAACATGGGGAGATGGTACATGTACATCAAGTTTTTAAATTCTTTTTAAAACTCCTTCCACTTCATTCTCTCTACTCCCTGCATCTCTTAGACTCCTTCATTCATATATATATACAAAATATATCTTTATAGGATAACAGATATATATATATATAGAGAGAGGATATCCTATATTTTATAGGATAAAAGATATATATATATCTTTATAGAATTTGGGGTATGTACATGAACATATTTTAATTATTCAGGTAACATCTCTGAATACACTTTATGCTGTGGTATATATTAACACAGTCATGTCATGGTATGTATAATTGCCTTTATTGTGGCTCAGGACACTATAATGCATCCAAAGTTAAGTCATAATTTCCATAAATAGGGGTAAAAAATAGTTTCTACTTAAGTCACTAACTCCCTATTCCAAGAAAATATTTTGCTTCTCTCAATCAAAAGCAAAGCCACAGTTATGATGATAACAAGCCTCAAATTGGATTTCTAAATGTTAACGTAACTACACTCAGGTTAGATTGCGCAGTTAGATTGAACTAGGAACTTGTATTTGCTGCAGCTGTAACACTATCTTTGTTTCAATATATCGTGTAAACTAACAAATATGTATAAGTTACGTTATGTTGGCCAAAGGAGCATCAGGTAGACCGGAAACAGGGAGAGTAAGACATTTTCATACTATTTACACCCAAGCAATAAATAAGCTCATAGTTTTTTTTTTTTTCATTCAAGTGTATGTCTATTTACTTAAAATAAACTTTGTTTTTCAATGAGTTTCATTCTTTCTAGGTTAAGCTCATAAATCATAAAAGATCTAGATCTATGGGGAGTCTTTCCTTTGACTAAACATTACTTCTCTAGAAATTAAACATTGTAAGTGTGTATTTGCAGCCATCCATAAATTCTCGTAGCTATTTTAGGATACATTTTATAACACTTCTTGCAAATTAAAATGAAATGTTGGGAAGAGATCACAAACCTGTTTAAACTCTCAGGGCAGAAACAGGACCCTTCAGCACCGGGCGAAGAAGTACCAAGAGTGAAGACTGGGGAGTGATGGCGGGGAAATTAAAAGGAACGAGACACGCACAGCACCACCTGCCCACACAGGGCAGCACGAGCAAGATGAAATCAATTTAACCAAGTAACAAATCGAATTTCAATTACTTTTATTTGTAGAAGCTGAAACTTCCTTTGTACTCCTAAAAAGTTTTACTTTATTGGCCAGAAGATGGAGCCATTACATAAAGAATTTTTTTGTTTTAAATTAAGAAGACAATTTCCTTGAAAGTGATGAAAAAGGGGGAAAGGGAGACGACAGATAGCTATTTGACGAGTAGGGAGCATTTGAAAGCGAAATACTCCACATAAAGAATTTTTAAAGCTGGGACAAATACAGCAATTTCTCTCTTTATTAAATTATTATTGTAAAATATTTCATAGAAAATGAATAATCTATCATTTTGCTTTTAATCTCATATATGCAGATAAGTAATTATGGTAGGCAATTGGCACTTCGCATATACATGCAGAATTCGTCACTTCTGTTTTCGGTGGGTGAATTCCACAAAGAGAGACATCTGTGAGGTAGAACAAGCTGTTACACATTAATACTGTAGAATTATAACCACATTGGTTACCTTAGACCAAAGGGAGATTTATTAAGCAGGTAGCATGTGAGCTGCTGTTTTTTATCAATTTTATTTTGAATTCTCCTAAAATAGGCAATCTGGGACCATATTCTGAAACCAAAAGGTGTTCTCCATTTTTAAATCCTTATGTACCATCTATAAGCATTATTATCACCATATTCATTAGTTTTAATTATGCTGTACGACTTTAAGCTTTCGTAAGCCTTTTCCAAGTTCCTTTCTTTACTGCTTGTGATAATCTACACTTGCCCAGAACGGGAGACAAATACAGAAGTTAGATGTTGTACTCATCTTAGTCAGATCACATTCTCAATAAGTAGCCAGAACAGAGACCCAACAGCGAGTTTCCTAATTCATAGCACACACAGTCTTCTGTCTCCCAGCTGGACTGCAATTGCTACTGTTTCATACCCACTTGAAATAAACTAGAAAATCGGGGGAATTGGGTGCTTTTTAGATAAATCAGTTTTAGGAGGATAAACTGAGACTTGTGTCTAAACAATACAGAATCTATGAATTAAAATCTGGAGCAATTTCCATTTGTTGGTTATCACATTTAGGTCAATTTTATTTCTTTTTTGGTGCCAGGGATCTAACTTAGGGCTTTATACTTGCTAGGCAAGCACTCTAACCACTGAGCTAAATCCCCAGTCTTCAGGTTAACGTTAGAATCACTTTGTGTCACTTTTTCTTTCAGTGTCTGCTCAAACTTGATATCTAAAATGTTAATACTGTAGCTGGGTGTTTAAGAAAGAAGGAGCAAGAAAAGAAGTGCAGAAACAGGAAGAGGAAGAGTGTTTCTAAGATTTTGTTGGTGCACTAAACTCTGATTAATTTTGTATTTTTAGGATTCTCATTCCAACTAATTAGTCCCTAAACTCTTCTTTCTCTTCTTCTCCTCTCCCTCTAATCTACCCCACCATTACCTGATTCCCTTCTCATCTCCACAAAGTCTATCTTTCTTTTTCCTATCATCTATTTCATTTTACTCCTAAATTATTTGTACTTTGGATTTCTAATAGTTCATGCTAGAAATAAAATTTGCAAATGTCGGATAATGAGAATTTTAGGGAAAATAGCCATGATCTTAAGAAAAAAACTTGATACTTAACAAAGGTCTTATTGTTTGGTTTATTGCTTTTTGTTTGGTTGTTTGTTTTGACTACCACTCTCTGGTACAAACAAAATCGGTGGGCTTTAGAATCAGAGAGATCTGGGTTTCAACTCTGGTTTCACCCCTTTCATGCTTTGTATTCTTTGGCAAGTTACACAAGATTCTTTCCTCATCTCTGAAATGTGACTAGTGGATCGGTTGTGTAGGGTTGTGTAAGATAGGAGAGACTGAATATGAAACGCATCACATTATTATTGGCACATGGTAGATGTCTGCGGTGAACTGGAGCCAGCTTTGCTCAGCTAGAGAGGACAAAGTTTCACAGCTCATCTTGATCTACTAGCAGTGACTTGATTGCATGGCATTAGCCATAATGTGAGTATTCACACGACAGAAACTGGCAAAAGATGCTTACACATAAAAATTTCTTTCAGGAAAACTGGTTACTAAATATTTAACAGTGCACTGCTGGTAGGCATCCTTTTGTGACCAATTGCTGATGGTATGATTTAGAGGATATTCATTTTGTCTTACGGAGCAAATGAAAGTAGCAAAGCATAGCCTAAATAAGTGATATGAACAGAAGAGCTGTGGGAAAAACCTTCTTTAATAGCTCTCTTCTATATTAGGTGCATCATGTGTTTCTGGGAGTTCCTTAAACTCACAGATTTGTGGGGAAAGTAAGAATAAATTGCGACCTTATTTACACTTCTGTTTCTCACACCAGAGAAAAAATGAGATATTTAAACATGTGTGTCCGATTTATTTCACTTAAGAATATGGTCGCAAAATGCATCCATTTACCTGGAAATATCTTAAACTTATCGTGCTTTATGTCAGAGTAGTAGTCAATTGTATAAAAAAACCTCATATTTTCTTTATCCATTCATAGTTGATGGGCATTTGGGCTGTGTCCAAGACTTAGCTATTACAAACTGTACCACCATAAACATAGTTGTGCATATTTCACTGTGGTATGATGTTTTTAATTCTTTTGGGAAGATCCCAAGAAGGGGGATAGCTGGATCAAATGGAACCGCTTGTCCTAGTTTTTTGAGGAATCTCCACACTGATTTCCATAGTGGTTGCACCCATCTACACTCCCACCAACAGTGGAGAAGGGTTCCTTTTTCCCACAGACTCTCTAGCATTTGTTATTGGCTGATTTATTGATAATATCCATTCTTTCTGGAGTTGAAAAGGGAAGAAATTACTCAAATGGGAAGGGGAACAAGAGTGGGAGGGGGGAAGGGAACAGAGGGACAAGAGAAAAAAGAATAGAAGGAAAAAAATGGAAAGAAAACTTTTGTAAATAAGGAGGGAGGAGGGGTTAAAAGGAGGGGAGGGGAATGGGAAAAAAAGAAGCAGCAAGATATTCCACGTACCGGTACAAATTCCCTATGACGAGTGTTATCACAATGTGTATCTAAAAAGTCCATTAAAATAAATCAGAACAACAAAAAAGGATAAACTGTGAGCAGACACTGAAATTTTCATATCATTAGTCCATCAAAGTTTTTCTTTGAAGCCATAGTGGTCCAGGACTCTGAAAAACTTCACTTAAATATTTTTTGTTGACTATTGGAAGCCAGGTCACCTAGAGATGGAGATAGCTAAAACAAGTAAGGTCTGTCCCTCCAGAGGTTACATTTATCAGTGAAGAACATGTAGATCAAATCGTGAGGAATCTCCACACATTTTTGATAACAGTAAATGGAGAGATGAAAAGGAGACAGCTGAATGTGACCGAGCGTGATTAGAGCGCTGGGTTACTGTAAGTAGGATTACCTGGGAAGGCCTCCCAGGAAGGAAATCTGTGAGCTGGAATCTAAACATGCGCACCTGTGTTTGGAATCAGATGAGCATTTCAGGTGAAGAAAACTAGCAAAGGCCCCAAGGGAAGAATGGGCTCGTTGGGTCCAAGAACAGAAAGAAGGTCAATGGAGCTATAGCACTGTGGGTTTAAGAAAGTGGTAGGAGGCATTGGGGATTTAGCTATGCAATAGAGTGTTTGCCTAGCAAGCGCAAGGGCCTAAATTCAATCCCCAGCATCCACCCCTCCAGAAAAGGAGGTGGTGGGAGATGGTTCAGTACCGTGAAACAGGAGCCAGATTGTGCAAGGGTCTTCAGAACACAAGGAAGTTGGCTTTTCATGCCAAATGCAACAGGGAGTTTTGAAGAACCTCAAGAAAAATCAGTGTTATGGAGATAGATGATTGATCTAACTTGGAGTTTAAAACGATAACTCTGGTTTTCTATGGAGGCTACATTATAGGGAATGAAAAGTGGACCCAAAGACCATTTAGGTGGCAGCTGCAACAGATAATAGTGGCTTGGAATAAGGTAAAAGTGATAGAGATGAAGGGAAATGGATGGTTAGAGAATATAATTTATAGTCTGAAAGAACAGTACTTATTGATGGGTTAAATATCTATGTAGTGAGGAGAACAAGAAGATGTCAAGATTTTTTTTTAATTTTAGAAACAATGTAGATAATATGTATTTCAGTTCATTTCTAGTGTGAGGTAGATTGTAAGCAGAATACATTCTCTAAGTAACGAACAAAAGAAAAACCATTACACTTATTGCAATTTGTAGAAAAGAAAAGTGATGAAAATGTAAAAAAATTGAATAGTTTAAAAAAAGCAAAGAAAACTTCATATTGCATCCTTTATTTCAAACTATTCCTCCAAAGGTAAATTATTAATGTGTTTATAATATACCTAAGTTCTCATATAGCTTTGTGCTATTAGTAAAATGTAATTACATTGCAGTAGGAAAATAATCTTTCAATTAGATTACCGAATAATTACTCTCACATAAAAGGATTAAAATATTATGTGCATTTCCAAACTTACTCCTGATTTAATTTGTTCTTGAGTTTTAAACTTTTCATTTTCCTTTTATTGTTAAGCCATTTCTAGTTTTCTCTGGAAGGCTTTAGAAAAAGGAGAAAAATTATTTTGCAAACCCAAGTTTAACTGGAATAACCCTAGTTATGACTTCGAGGCAAAGTTACGAGAGATTCCTGGGCAGAAAATAATTTAGTGTTCACGCAGTTCCTGATAATTGGATGATCAGATAGCTTGAGAAAAATCCTGCTGCAAAGTGTCTCTGGGTAAAATTTGATGATTATTCTTTTGAATGCAAGGCTAAATTTTCAAGAAAACAAAACAAAACAAAAATCTCCAGGAACCAAAAGCAAAGTAGAAACAAGCAAGAGAGAGGTAAAAAGACATTACAGTTTTAGCCATCCAGGGATCGTGGCTGGTCTCAGTAACCCAGAGGCTTGTTTGTCATTGTTGTTAATAACTTTACTAAGATATAATAAATGTATGCTACAGTGAGAATATTATACGTTTCAACTGTCTATATTTGTACTTCTGGGTAAACACCATGTTGGATATGATATCAAACATTTCCAGTACCAAAGAATTCTACCTTATGCCCTTTAAATCAATAACTACCTGGAAGTTACGTGTCTTCTGACCTCTATTACCTTAAATAAGTTTTGCTTGTTAATAAGTTTTATAAATTACTTAATACAATATGTAATTTTCAATCTAGCTTATCTTGCTCATTATTATGTTTGCAAAATTTTCCATCTTGTTGCTGTTGTATATCAATACCACAGTATTTATTCTTTCTATTTTCACCGGAGATTGGAGTTGTTTCCTGTTTGAGACTATTATGAACAGAGTGTTTATGAATACGCACACACAGGTTTTCTGCTAGCTGCAAACATGCATTTCTGTGCACCCAAGAGTAGGATACCACATATGAACTTAGTGTTAATAGATATGGCAAACATATTTTTCAAAGTAGTTGTATAATTTGAAATTCTCACCTTAAATATATGAATGTCGTTTGTATCATATCCTTGAAAACACTTGTTATCAGTCTTGCTAAATCCAGCCATTCTGATGTGGTGGGCATATTTCATTGCTATTTTAATTCGTTTTTCTCTGATGTATAACTAAAAAAGCAAAAGGAAATTATTTGCATTTCAATGTACTGATAAGACAGCATTTATGTTCGCCATTCTACTCTTACTGTATTAAGGGTTCAGAGCTCTTTAACTCCCCTATTCATCCTATACTGCTTTTTTTATGTTAAATATTTTCTAGTGTTGTGTTTTAATTCCTCATAATTTCTTTTAATATTTATTTTGATTTATTTTTTCAATGCTTGTCCTGGAGATTACAATTAGTATTTTTATTTATAACAATCTAGTTTGGATTAATACTGATTTGATTTTAATAGTATACAAAATTTTTGTCTTTATATATCCCCTTTTTCTCCTCATTCCTTATGATATTATGCCATATAAATTACATAATTTACATTATATACTCTCACACAGATTTGAAGTTAGTCCTTCATGCAGTTATCTTGTATTTTTTTGGGGGGGTTGGTGCTGGGGATCGAACTCAGGGCCTTGTGCTTGCAAGGCAAGCGCTCTAATCACTGAGCTAAATCCCTAGCCCCACGTAGTTATCTTTTAAATCACTGGAAAAGAAGACATTACAAACAGAGAAAACATTCATACAGTACTCTCTTTAATATTTACCTCCTTAGATTATCAGTGATTATATTTCTTCATTTAGATTCACGTTACCATTATCCTTTCATATCAACTTTGAGACTTCCTAGAGTATTATTTATATGGCAGATATTATAGTAATAAATTCTTTAAATGTACATATCTTTGAGAATGTCTTAAATAGTTCTCCGATTTTGAACACTAATTTCCTGGATATGGAAGAGGATCTTCATCACCAGCACTGTATGATGTGTTTCTATTGCCTTTTGGTCTCCAAAGTTTCTAATGATAAATCAGCAGTTGATTTCATTAAAGATTCCTTATAAATGATGAGTCCTCTCTCTGCTTTCAAGATTCCTTTTCTCCTTTTGTTTATTAGCAGTTTGATCATGGTGAGTTTGTGTGGCTCTCTTTAAATTTAAGCTTCTTAGAGCTAATTGACCTATTGGGGTGTACAGATTAATATTATTCATCAAATTAAGGATAATTTCAGGTATTAATTGTCCAACTGTTCTGTTCCCTTTTCTCCTTCTGCCCCTTCTGAAATGCCTGGTAGGCTCTGACTGGCAGCCTGGATCATCTCCAAGTAGCGTCTGAGCCCCCCTTGTCCCTGCTCTCCTCTGCCCCTTCTTCCTCTGCCTCCTTTTGCTCCTTCTTCCTCTTCTTCTTCATCTGTTCTTCAGATTAGATGATTCCAACTGATCTAACTTCTAGCTCATGGATAATTTTTTCTACCAGTTCAGATGAGGTTTTGAGGCACTCATGCATTTCTGATTTTAGTGATTGTAATTTTCAAGTTCAGAATTTCTCTTAAGAACCTTATAAAATTTATACTACTTTATTGATATCTCTTAGGTGTTGGAAACTTCTCATACTTTTGTTATTTCTTCATGTGGTTTCCATTTAGTTTGAAAAAAATTTAAAATAGCTGTTTAGAATACATTTAATTATCAAGAGAGTTTCTGAGCATATTTTACATATCCATCTAGTAATGTAAGAAGTCTGGGCTCCATTGGGGACATTAATATGAGCTGTTTATTTTTTCTGTGTATAGGCATTATTTTCTTGTTCTCTCTCTGCATCATAATTTTTTTTTAGCAACTATACATTTAAAATAACAACTCAGCAGCTTTGGAAATCATATTTTTTCTTTCACACTTGGATTAACATTATTGCTGTTTGTTCTTGTTGATCCTTGTAATTAGGAGGTAGAATGGACCGGTGTAGGTGAGTGAATATGAAGGGGTGAAGAAGAGAGTTACTCACATGGAGAATTGCATGGATGGTGATACCAAAGCAGTGAGAAGGAAATCGCAATATACGCATTTGTGTATCTACCGGTATGTGTCGGTCTATTCATATTCATATCAAAAGAGGAAGAAAGACCAGAGCTAGATCTCCTTCATGTAAGGATCCAGCAGGAATGTAGCCCTCTACAAACAAGGAAAGGAAATCTATTTGGGAACAAAATCGGCTAGTGCCTTGATTTTGGACTTCTCGGCTTCCATAACTTTAAGAAATACACTCCTTTTATTTAAACCATACAATGTGTAATATTTTATTGTGACAGTTGGAACTCACTAAGACAGGAAGCAACAAGAAAATGCTAATATTCTGGCTGCTGATATTGTTATGAGTAACAATCTCTGCTTTGTCTCTTACTCAAAAGTCTCATGTCTCCTGCCAGCATGTAAAGTAAGTTGCTCTTAGCAGTTAAATATAGTATACACTCCTTCTTTATCGTATTTGATGGGGAAACAGTTATGTTTCACATGAAGCGTTTGCAACACATTTACTGTAGATTTCTTTGGGCTGCATTCTCAAGACATGAGCGGGTCAAGGATACTTCATATTCTTATTGACTTGAAGGAAATATCGCTTACAATGACTCATTTTCTAAGACTCCTGGTTATAAATTGTTAGGTAGGGTCCCTTGATGCCAAGAATAGTGTGCACTGAATAGTAGACATGAATAGTTCAGTAACTAGGGAAAAAAAACTCTTAAGTCTCTAATAAAACTAAAATTGGCATTTCCTTTATGTACAAGTTTTTGTAAGTGAGATCAGTGCCATTCTCTCTCTACTTGCCCTGTCTTTTAACTTCTGTAGCCTACGTGAGCCATTGTGAATTCATAAAATAACCTTTTCTAGCATTTCATTGCTCATCAGGATGTAGGCATTAGCATACTACATAAGAATACAGGAAAGTGTACTCCTATCTAATCCTTCATGAAAAAATCATCACAAATTTAGTAGTTTAAAACAGTACAAATTTATTTTCTCAAATTTATTATCCTTTGTGAAGCAAGAGTCTGGATGTAGTTATCTGTGTTTTCTGTGTGGAAACAAATATCTCTTTCTCCCATCCCACTTCTTCTTGGTTTTTTAAATGAAATGAATATGACACAGTTTGTTTATAACTTTTCCGTATAGGACATAATTTTTTCTTTAATAAGGACTGCCAGTTCTCAAGAGTAGTCCAACTTCAGGGAAAAACACTTTAATATTATATTAAAGTATTTTCAATGGTCAGAAGGGAAAACAAAACACTTCAAAATAATGAGTAAATTTTGAAATTCTTCAATAACTGAAGGGCCAGCCATAAGAAAAACAGTGTCGCTCTTTCTTTCCTTCTCCCTTCCTTTCCCTTCTCCCTTACCTTCCCCTTCTCTCTTACCTTTCTTTCTTCCTTCCTTCCTTTCTTTCTTTCTTTGTTTCTTTGTTTCTCTCTTTCTTTCTTCCTTTCTTTCTTTCTTTCTTTCTTTCTTTCTTTCTTTCTTTCTTTCTTCTTTCTTTCTTCTTTCTTTCTTTCTTTCTTTCTTTCTTTCTTTCTTTCTTTCTTCTTTCTTTCTTTCTTTCTTTCTTTCTTTCTTTCTTTCTTTCTTTCTTTCTTTCTTTCTCTTTTTTAGAATGCTGTTCTTTAAACTAGCACAGAGAAGCCTACTTTAGGTTCAAAAGTATTTGGAAGTAATTATAAATTAATGTGGGAAGATTCTTATTACTAACTAGATACATTTTCCACGAATTCTACATTTCATGTATCACTGAAAATAGAAATGAATTATAATGGTAATTTAGAGAAGAATTGTATTTTTATAAAAATAATATGATTGAACTAACTGGAAGATATTATTTCTTGTAAGAATAAGACCAAAACTATGACATGTCAGCAAATATTACATCTGGATTACGAATAGTTTTTCTCACTTGTACTAGGTTTTCAAACTTGTTAGCAAGCTTTGAATCTTTTTTATACATTTACTGTTTACTGTTTTATTATTTCACTTGTTTGTAAAAATACAAAATGAAATTGAAGCTAAAGTCCATGACATGGACGTCACAGGTGCTTTATAAATCTTGCAAAGTTATCTTTTTTCCTGAGCTAGATCAATTGCTCATGAAGGGATGACTCTCAGAGCACTAGAGAATAAGGCTGAGAGTAGCTCGTTTGCGCAGTTTCTTGTTTATAACTTTCAATTATTCGTATTCTTCTTCTATGCGCAAATGCTGTTGCAGCAAGAGCCTCTTCTGCACTCACTACTGTATGATTTCCCTTCGGCAAAGTTGCCATGGGCCCTGAAGCTCATTTTGCTGGAGTATAGTGTTTTTTTTTTTTTTAATATTGTGAAATAACTTAGGTTTATTTTTTTTCCCATATAGAAAAAAGGGCGTCATTCCGTGACTCTTATTTTATTTTGCAGGTTGCTGTGAGCACTATCAGTACCAATGTCCCTAGGAATATTTTATAGCTTTTTACCTGCCAATGTAATAACACATGAAGTTGAGATAATGATCCAGCACGGCAGCAATTATTTATAGTGTGTATTACTTAAAGAGCCTTAACAGGACTGGATACTTACCGGTAAAATAATATACACTTACATTAGCTATTTATCTAAATGTAGCAACAACCACCTGCAATTTTTTTCCTGAAAAAATATAAACATTGGCAAATATGCATATTCCATGATTTTAGCATATTGTTTGAATTTTAAAAATCTCAAAAATAGCTGATTTTGAAATATTTGCGTGTATCCTACATATCACTAATTGTTCACTATCAATAGGGTACATGAGATTCTTCACACTTACCCATGTGAGATAGAAGAAATATTGTCATTATTTGATATCAATATAGACTTCATTGGCTCCTATACATTACAAAGGTAGCCTTGGCTCTTACAGTTTTAGCAACAAATTGACTTTCACATTTGTACCACTGCTAAGATTAATTCTTGATTCTCTATCATTGGACATAGTTCTGATCACTGCATGTGGATTATCTCATTCTAGCCTCATTAATGCTGCTCTTTCCTATACTTTGCAAATGAGAAAGCTGAGGCCTACAAAGGTTAGATAATGTGTTCAGGAAACTCAGAAGATTATGGCTTATTTGGAATCCAAATATAGTTCAGGTTCTAGAACACAAGCCCTGAGCCAACATGTGTGCTACCCACATAACGCACCTCAATTTCATTACAATAAAAGTATATATCACTGCATGCATTAGTGTTTGTGTATTTTCACTCTGTCTCACTTTTCTTTTCCTGCACAAACTCTGTTGTGAATTTCAATTAATTGCTTTGGAACATTATGTTCCTTATCCACATCTTAGCCAAGTACACTTCTTATGAAGGACATTTTAAATTGTTCATTTTTGAAAAGAAAAAAAGACTATTAGTTGCTACCAGAGATGCAGTGAATTTACCCCTAAATGCCATTCTCACAGAAACAAAAAAAATACATACAAATATAATTTATTTTTATGTGTTTTATTTTTATATTCTATTACAATGTATATGTCTCAAGTATAGTTACAACATAACTTATGACAAACTCAGAAAATTTGAGCATTTGTAGATCTATGAAATTTGAAAAGAATTCTATGTAAATAGCATTATGATATTCATTGCTATTCACTTTTTAAGCAAACCTTGATTGATTTCCTCAAGAATATAATAATATAATGAACTGCCGATATTTAAAAAATTGTTGGCCTCTATACATAGATCGTAAAGCCTGGCCAATTATGGGTCATCCTAATTTAGCTGGCCCTTTTTTCATTACTTCCATTAACATTTCTCTGAAATTGCTATTAAGGACTGCTTATTTACATATACACTTTATCTTCAGCCTTTTTAAATAAAGCTATCAAAATTCTAAAAAATCATGCTAAACATTTTGGATTGAGATCTTCAACAATTCGTGTTTAGAAACAGCCCACAAATCCCTTGTACATTTTGCAAAGTAGGTCATAGACAAAAAAAGATAAAATGAGATTTCCCCCATTTTCATCCAAATTGTGTGTAATGGGTTTGTGTTCAAATTTGTTTGTTCCCTTCTTATTCTAATTTGAATTGTGCAGTGTAATTGCCATTCTAAATCATCAGATAGCAGAATTTATATATCAGTATGACAGTTTCTTCAGAAGACTCTATTTACAGTCTGCACAGTCACCCACCTGAAAAGAGAAGTCCGATTTTACTTCAAGCTTTAATCGATGAGCTCTTCTGCCAAATATTGTTTTTAATTGATAGAACAATAGAAGCAGTCATTTCTGAGACAAAAATATATCTGTCAAAGCTAACCATATTATAATTGTATAAAATTATAGGTCAGCAATAGACAGACTCAGCGGGATATAGGAAAAAGAGCAACTTTGTAATTCATTGTTTTAACTGCTAAGAAAGAATTGTATTGAGAACCTAGTTGCCAATAATTTTTTATTTTACATAAAAATCAGGCAATATAAAACATTAATAGTAAATCTCAGGTAAGCCCACACACCAAACATCTTTTCATACTGCATCATATAAAAATTCACAATGCAGCCATATTAATATGGTTTTATAATAATGAGGATGGACTGAATTCAAATTTAAGGTGATAATAATTTCTTAATTAAATGTATTTTAAAAATCTTACAAAAGTGCTATATTTTGTATGGTTCTCTAATTAAACTGTGTAAAACTATTTTCAACAGGGTTATCAGGTAGGTGATGCAATGCTTTATAAAATCTAGTTAAACACTGCATGGTACCTTTCATATTAAATTCAAAAGTGGTGCAACAAACTTAAGATGAATGATTCAGTATAGAATCTTGGGCCCTACATTCAATTTCCTAGGTACCTTAAGACAAATGTCTACAAGTGATAGTCTCTGTGTGGATATTTTAAAAGACATCAAAATTTAAAAACATTCTAGACACCAAGTTCTTTGGAAATATCGTCCTTTCTTTTAGATTTCTTTCTTATGGTTGTATTTCTTTAGTGTTTCCATTTCTTAATCTCTCATCCTCTACTCACACATCTTCATTTCTCTAGACACGTTTAAACCTTTCAACTGGACAGAGTAACAAAAATATGCATTTTAATTACTTGTTATATAAATATAATTTTTGTACTGTTTTAAGTTTAAAAAGCAAATTGACGAAGTATGTTTTATGTATTTGCTTTAAAAATTACCTCAAAAACTTCTAAATAACTGTCTACTTAGGGAACTCAATTTTTGTCTATGCACGTATAACTTGATCAAAAAAAGATTTCATGTTCCATGAATAAACTCATGAGAAAATGCATCACGATCATTTATTTTAAATTACTATTAATGTGGACCATTTTTCTCCCCTTTGGCCGTAGCAATTGAAGCCAGGTCTTCTCTATCGCTGAGCTACATCCTCAGCCCTTTTCTCTTGAGACAAGATCTCTCTAAGTTGCCCAGGTGGGGCTTGGATTTGTGATCCTTTGGCCTTAGCCTCTTGAAGAGCTAGAATTCTAGGTGTGTGTCACTGCACGAGCTGAAGTTAAAAAAAAAAAAACAAAAACAAACATAGATCTCCAATCTTCGGTAGTATGATTACATTCAGAACAAAATGAGTATGCGCTTTTAAAATTATAAGCTTAGGGTAATTTGTTGATTAATACAAAATACATCTTATATCAGGAAAAAAGTGACATCCTCTTTATTTTGTAGACAAAATAATAGAGATCCCAAAGGATTACTTCTGTAATTTAAGAGAATAGGTTAGTAGCAGGAGAAAAATTTCATTAGAATTGCTATTTGAATGGTATTCATTCATACTAAACACCTGGCAAGCAGGTGTTAAAAGCCTGCCATATATTATAGCATGAAAGCTTGTCAAACACATTTAGGGTAGCATGTAAGTGACGTAGTAAATACCGTGCTTAAGCCATTATCTCCTCAAACATGTATTGTGGTATCGAATAACTAATTGCATAGCAGAAACTGTTCAATTGAAGGGAAATATCAAATTTACTTAGAGATAAATGATGACTAAACAAATTTCATAAGAAAGAATATAAAAATGACAAAAGAGTTGGCCGTTAGAAGTATCGCTGGGCGGAACAGTCCAGGGCTAGATTGTATAAATAATAGTAAATAGAGCTTTTGCTCATTGCTTTTTCCTCGGTTTTCATTTTTTTTTCTTTTGAGGAGTGTGATATATAATTAGAACAATTTCTAAAGTTCTGCGGTTATTGTAGGGATGAAGTGGGATATACAAAAGACAGGCTAGCTAGGTGTAGTGGCGAGCACCCGTGGTCGCAGCTGCTCGGAAGGCAGAGGTGGGTTTGCCCGAGCCGGGGGGTTCAAGAACAACCTGGGCAACATGGTGAGATTCCATCTCAAACAAAACAAAACAAAGCACAGGCTGTGACACACAATACGTGAGTCAAGATGAGTGAGAGTCCAGGTAAAAGAAAAATATTTGTTGAAATTAATAGCCTATGTGTGTTTTTAATCCCATGGCATTTTATAGGCACATATAAATTGGTTCTGATAGAATGTTAGGATAAATTTAAGCACCTCAAAAATATAGAATGACCTCTGTACATGGATAAGGGATTCTAGCTCACTAATAACAATAAGTTTTAACTTTACTAATTAACATTACTCATTTCCATTACTTTTATCAAGAAATACATTGCAAAGCTAAGGCAAAATACTTCTAGTGATTTCTAAATAATAGATATTTTCCTACGTGTGTTTGTGTGAGTGTGTGGAAGGGGTTCTTGTATTTACACGGGAAATATGGGTAATTACAATCTAGTGAAAAGATAACAAGGCAGATGTGAAAATTTTCTACATGGCCTTCCAATTTATTAAAAAAATTAAATCCCCTTTGCTTGCTGCAATCGACAATCCCTGCAAAGTTACTGTTATAATTCTTACAAGATCATTTACCGGTGCAAAAATAGCCATCTGCTAATGCTGCTCCTTTGTCACAGGAAATCATAGCCACTACTGCACTGCCTTTGAGACTATTTTGATAAAAAGAGTTTGGCATAGACCTCCTTAAAAGAGTCTTATTAACACAAATAAATCACCTTCACAGGCTGTAAACAATATATAAAAAAAAGAAGCTCTATGATTTGCTTTCCTTGCCATCTTTCCCTGTGTCTTCTTTTTCTGTTTTGTCTATTTCGTACTTCTCTTGGTCTGGCTTTGTTACACTGTCATATGAAGGTGGAGAGGTGGTTGACGGAGTTGCGTCTGTTTTTTCTGGACTGGAGTTCCCATTAACGTTACCGAAAACTATTCCTTCTTTATCGGGCAAGTCACCATCTCTGTCTCCGTCTTTTATGTATGTACTCGATATATTTTTGACATTTTTCCGTAAGCGGTAACGTCTGTAGGCACGCTGAATGACAGTAGCAGACACATCCTCTTGCTTTCGTTTTAGTGTGGTTGTGATAGGTTCATAGGACACTTTAGAAGGGTTTGCAGACATGAATCTTTCTTCCATCTGTGAACGAAGAGAATCCATCTCCCCGCTTTCACCCAGAACCCGCTTTGTGAAAGCAAATAAGATGTCCAGGCAGTGGATCCGGTCCCCACTCACCATGGGCAGGTCCATGGCAATGAGCTGGACTTTGTTTGGTTTTGCTATGAGAAGAGGGGGATCCAGGGCAGCTGCAAAATCAGAGAGCTTGGCGAACTCTATGAACTGGGTTGCATCAGGGTCAAACTTCTCCCAAACCTCGTAGAACATCTCAAAGTCATCCTCACTCAAGGGTTCGGTACTTTCTTCAGTGGCCACACTGAAGTTCTCCAGGATGACGGCGATGTACATGTTCACCACCACCAGAAAGGAAATGATAATGTAACTGACAAAATAGAAAATGCCAACGGATGGGTTCCCGCAGTCTCCCTTCACCAAGCTTCCGGGGTGGTCCTTCTCGGGGTCGCAGTCCGGAGGGCCGCTGTTGAGAATGGGGGCCAGCAGTCCGTCCCAGCCAGCAGACGTGGTGATCTGGAACAGGCAGATCATGCTGTTGCCGAAGGTCTCGAAGTTGAACATGTCATCAATTCCAGCTTCCTTTTTAACATAAGCGAAGTTGGACATTCCGAAGATGGCGTAGATGAACATGACCAG
>PVJO010010028.1:0-68165 GCA_004026905.1 Hystrix cristata
AACTCAAAAAAATTAAACCTCCCAAATTTAAAGACCCAATCCAAAAATGGGCAACTGAAATGAATAAACATTTCTCAGACGAAGAAATAAAAATGGCAAATAAATATATGAAGAAATGTTCAACATCACTAGTCATTCGAGAAATGCAAATCAAAACAACGTTAAGATTCCACCTCACTCCAGAAAGAACCACGTATATAGAAAAATCAACCAATAACAAATGCTGGCGGGGCTGTGGGGAAAAAGGAACACTCCTCCACTGTTGGTGGGAATGTAGACTGGTCCAGCCACTGTGGAAATCAATATGGAGATTCCTCAAAAAACTACAACTGGAGGTTCCATTTGACCCAGCTATTCCCCTACTGGGGATCTTCCCAGAGGAATTAAAATTGTCACACCACAAGGACATATGCACCACCATATTCATAGCACCAGAATTGCTAAGTCTTGGAAACAACCTAAATGCCCAACAACCAACGAATGGCTAAAGAAAATGTGGTTTTTCTACACAATGGAGTACTACACTGCCATAAAAAAGGATAAACTAGAGTCATTCATATGTAAATGGATGTTCCTTGAGAACATACTCTTAAGTGAAATAAATCAGACACTCATGAGTACACACTGAATTGTTTCTCTGATATGAGAAACCATAACTGTAAATAAAGACAAAGAGGTGTAAAAGATATTATATAAAAGGAGGATGGTGTGCAGAGGAGAGGAGTACTAGAAAGAAAGAAGGGGAAAAGCAGAAAGGCAACAGGGGAAAGAGATGGGAAAGGGAAAATATGGCAAATGATGAATGAACCTGCTGTAAATAGGGAGGGAGGGAGCAGAGGGGAGGGGCGGGGGAGAGTGGGGAGAACTAAGATGCATCATGTATAGGTACAGAATAAATGTAATGAATGTGACCATTGTATGTAGAATGTACCAATATATGTTCTTGGTTTAAAAAATAAAAAAGAATCCTTGTGATGATTTCTGGAAACTAAGAATTCTTTTACGTATATGTATATATACTTATATTTTAAAAATTTTACACATTTTCATTAGAATAAAATTTTGCTTTACTGACACAGTATAAGTAAAATTAGAGAGCTGATTTTCAATTTTTCATAGATTTGTCTATTATTTTTTAAATATTCTTAGAATTTCAACCAGTTCTTAAACTGCTAAGAGACAAATGAAATCAAAGACATCATTTAGGGAATGAGTGTCAGGTCTTCTCTCTCTGCCTACATTCTCCAAGGCAAATATTAATCAATTTTTTAAAAATTTAAATTGTAGCATTCCTCTGTCCCATAAGTTTACACAAATTGTAAGGAACTATAAGTAAGATGGAAATACTGATATTATAAATATAAATATGTACATATTTTGGCTCATCATTTTCAGCAGAGCGTGAGAAAAAGACAATATGATGACACAATCCCCGACAGGTGTGTGGTACAGAGGTCAAAAGAGCTGACATGGAAACTGTTTGGAAAGTAGAGCTAATTCCAACACAAAGAAGGTAAAAATTCATGGCTCCTGTACAGAACAGCATTATATTCAGTTTCAGGTAACATCTATAAAAGGAAAATAGAAAAAAATTAAGTGTACTAAGAAGATAATTACCAAATGAAAGGGCGAGTCAAAGTATTATTATTTTTATTCAAGAATAAAAATATTAATCTGGAAAACAAGACAGAAAATTGTCTCAAATATTTAAAATATCTCAATGGAGTAAAGATTAAAAATGTTCATTAATGTTCAGTAAAGTAGGACAAGGATCCACAGGTTAAAATTACAGGGTGACAGAATTTAGTTCACTCAGCTTTGAATATGTACTTCCTAACATAAATCAGAGAGTTTATGAGCATAATGGTATAACTTAAGTATCAAATGAATCACTATACCAGCTTTTCCCTAAGAGGAACTCTCACATGGTTAGAAGGATTAGAAAACATACAGGTAGCCAGGCACGGTGGTGCATGCCTGTAATCTCAGCACCCAGGGGGCGGAGGCAGGAGGATCGTTGTGAGTTCAAGGCCAGCGTGGGCTACGTAGTGAATTCAAGGCTGGCCTAGACTACACAGTGAGACCCTGTCTCAAAAAACAAAACAAAACAAAACAAAAAAACAGATGCATACAGATATAGTTGTATAATGCAATATTTTAGACATAGTAATTATTCAGTAAGTGTTTTCTGTTAGTACTACTACTATTAGTAGCAGCAGCAAAAATCATTTTTAACCCTAAAATTTTGATTTATACTTTGACTAAGAACTAAGTTTATAAGGTGCTACCAAATAATATGGTGACTGCTTAAATTCGAAGAAAATTACAGTGAAAGATACAGTCATTAATACATACACACTTCAAACACACTCATCCCATTGTTGTTGACACTTTCTGAAGTACTTCCGGAACTTCTCCTTAGTGAAGCTCTTTTGTTTCTGGTCATTCTGGCTTTGTGGAAGAGCTACAAGTTTCTTGGTACTACAGCCAGTGAGTGAGGTAGATAAGGCCACGCTGTGAAGTTTATACAAACCTGTCTTTTCATTGGATGGTACGTAGCAGCAGAATTCAAGTAATTCTGAACATATCTCCTAAGACACCCATGAAAGAGGCCACAAGAAGAGCTACAAGAATGATGGGATAAGTGTGTTCAAAGTGAGGAGGGGTATTTTCAGGAGGACTGAATGTGTCTTTTATTGTAATACATTTTTTATTTAAACTTTCACTCTGTATTTTGATCACACTTTGTATTTGAACACTGTGGCACTATCTGAACCGATAAAGGTTGAAAATACTCTCTTTGTTTTTGACACGTATGCATTAACTCCACTAACTGGTGAGAGTTATTGATTATTGAGAATTACGTAAACAATAATAAGTTTACAAAAAATGACCCACTCTCAAGTAGCAAGCTGGAATTAAGATGGAATTCCTTACACACTGAATTATGTGAATTTATGATTCAGGTGAATTAAACATTTTTTGCTTCTGAAATTAATATTGTCAGGGACTTTATCTATAGTCCATGTTTATTTGTGGAAAGAGAACCAATAGTGATTATCTGCATCCTGCCCAGAACTGGACTCTGAGCTTTACACATGTTCATGTAGACTTCATTCCTTAGGAGGTACGTGACATTGTCACACTTTACAAATGAATATGTAGAAAGCGGCTAATTCTCCCAAATGCATACACCTAATACATAGTGCATGTTGTATTCAAACCTAAACTAATTTTACACCTACCTGATTAACGTACGTAGAATTATTTTTCTTAGAATACTCCTTTGTAATAAATTTTTATGGAGAAAGTTGTCACATTTATTTATAACAGAAATTCTTCATAGTTTTGGAAATTGGAGGTCATGTCAGGTCATCCAAGAAATTAAGCAAATGACTAATAATGATAAACAAAGTCAACATTGTCACAGGTTTTTCACTGAAAGTATGATAATTTTAATTCAATAAAAGGTAGTAATTAGCAGATAAGAACTCCATTAAATGAGTATGCAGTGTCACGATGTTGGAATTGGGCATTGATCACTGCTAGCTTTGCAAGTTGTCCTCTTGCCTAGAAAATCTGACACCACATTTATCACACTCTCTATTTTTAGAATTTTAATGAGCAGATCACCAAGCTTTACCTCATTAATTTAGGTTCAGAGAAAACATTACTTACAAAGATAATAGTAGGTTAAAATAGTAACTACTCCCAAATTTGTTAGGAAATAAGACTTGCAGACCAAGGTAATATATTTCCATTTTAAAGGGTGAGTTTGACCTTGTTTAACAGGTAAACTTTTTCTTTATTCATTTTTCTAGAATTAATTCATCTTAATCCATCTGGATACATATATATGCATATATATGTGCAAATATATATTTTCAAGGGCAAATGAAACATTTATCTAATTTTACTGCTCCTGTGACTCACAAGAATATATCATTTAAAGTAATATTTAATGTTATTTTATAGTTTCAAATTTATAATTATTATTTCTAAGATCTATGCTATTTTAAATATTTAACATACTTTTAGTCTGACTTTGGCTATAGTAATAGGGATTATGACATAATTACATGAATTTTGTAGACTTTGAAGTATAAAACATTAAATTGAGGTTTTTATAATTAAATATTGCATATTCAAGTCATACGGCCCTTCCACAGATTCCAGGAAAATGGTAGTAAAAATGTAAAGTAATGGTGTAGACCCAGAGGGAAAGAAAGGGAAAAGGGTGATAGGAAATGTAGAATACCTTCGACCTTTTTAAAATTGAAAGCAAACAGACTTTGATGGTAACTGACTGAGTAGGTGGAGGCCATCAGAAGAGGAAGAGGGCTGAAGAGAATCCGTTTGATGATCTGCGTGGACCACAAAGCCCGGGGACTGGCGATGAGAGACACAAAACCTAAAAGGTGTTAAGACTACACATCAGCGTATGGGGAAGTTATTTTCAAGACTCTCTTGTCCAGGCTCTGAAGCCATAAATTATCCTTGTCCCATCTGGCAAAAGTGTTTTTTTATTGTGTGAGAGAAAACAAGGATTTGGTAACATTAGCCAGAGCTGGGAGTGGTGATGAGGGAATCAGGGAGTATTAAGGCTCAATTAAAGAAAAAAGCATCACGTGAAAGTCCAGACATTAAACCCTGAGACTTTCAGTTCCTCGACCTTGCTTGTGCCAAGGACACCAGATCTATAATTTCTGATCACAAAACTAAAAGAGTTTTCTCAATAGGAAATAACAAATTGTAGAGAAAAAGTACATAGATGATAGCAGCTGTGAGATCATCATGAATCAATTTGTCCTGATCCTGTCTCCTTTCAGGACGATCTAAGTTTAGCTGCATCTACTCCCATTTTCAGTTTTCTATCTAATTTTCTTGTGTGGAAGTCTAAATATGAATGGAAATTCAAGGATCATCAAAGAGTTAGGAATGCCTCCAACACAAAACACAGAAGTTTAAGAAAATAAAAAGTAATGAAGGAAATTGGGGAAAAAATACAATAGAAGGAGGAAGAGGAAAAACATTTACAAATTTTAATATCTTCCAAGAGCTAAAAGAAGTGAGGCATCCATTAAGAACAGAGTGTTTAAAAAAAGAAATATTCAGAAAGCAAGAAAAAGCTCTTAGAGATTAAATATAACAGAAATGTTTTAAATGTAATAGAGAGGTTGAAACCTAATGTCAAAAATATTCTAGAAAAAAAATAAAACTATGGAAAACTGAAGGAAAATAAAGCATCAGTCCAGGAGGGCTCCAAAGGGAATAAATAGATCTAATAATGCCATTAGCGTCTACCTGATTTTCAATTTTTAAAAAATTGGAGACATTCTATACTTCCTGTTTTCTTTGTTCCTCTGGATATATACCATTATTTGTAATTTTTTATGACTATGTTTGTAGAATACTTGGAAGGAGTACATATTTTTATTATGTAGAAGAAATAGGGGAAGGAAAAATATTAGAAGAATAATATTTAAAATGTTGAATTTGTATAACCAGTAATCCTCATTAGTCAGTGCCACTGATTAAGAAATGGCCAGAATACTAAAGCACACTCCTGGGTGTGTCTGGTGGGTCGTGGAGGTGTGACCTTTGGGACTACTGCATGTGAGGTCCCTAGACTGTTCCTCTCCAGCAAGTTCCTCTGCTCTCGGCTGTCATGAACTGAGCAGCAGCTTTGCTCCACTACATGCTTCTGCCATGATATCTCTGCCTTGGAGCTGGTTAATCATGAATTGATTCCCCTGAACCATGAATCAAATTAACTCTCCTTTTTAAATTGTAAGTACCTGGTGAGAGTTGTACGTCCCAGCAGTAGGAAAGTTAATACAATTTGAAAATCATCATTTTTCAGATAGAAGAAACCAATTAAGTATTTAATACAACAAAATAAAACTCATTCTAAAACAAACCATCATAAACTTATGAATTTTGAAATAAAATAAGAGCACAAGGCTTTCAGAAAGTTAAAAATATAAAGATGGGAAGTTAGACATCTTAATAATGAAATCAGAATTTAGGAGAGAAGTAGCTTCAAAGTTCATAGCAATGACTTTAAACCTATAATGTTTTACAGCTTAAACTTTGAGTTAAATATGCACGGTACTTGTGAAGTCTCATAAAATTTGTATCCATGTCAAGGTAAAACTTTTTTTCTTAAAATTCTCATGAAGGATGTGATCTACAATTATTGAAGAAAACAAAAACACAAAATATGGGACTCAGGAAAATGATAAAATAGGCAGAGAGAATTTCCGAGTCGGTTAAAGACATCCAAAGGTAGTGGGTATCACATCTGTGTAGCAAGTTGAAAGAGTCACAGGTCAGGACTGGAGCACTATTATAGACTCTAGGAGTCCAGGAGCATCACTGCTTCAATTATATACCATCTAGTAAGAGCCACTTCATAACTTAATTACTTTCAAAATATATGCAAGTACACATAACATGGTTATAGACCAGCTGAGGAGTTTGACACATGTGGAGCAGGCCTAAACCAATCCTGATTAGACTTGTTCATGCCTGCAGCTGGTGTTTGGCTGGGGATTGACTGCTAGAATATTTCAGGGAAAATTCAGCTCTTCGCAGGAGTCGAAGCCGAAATGGGTGAGCATATTCAAACTACTTCTTGTATCAAGTCTGGTACTGTCTTTGTGTGGCCAGCGTAAGTGATAAAAGCAGGCCCACGATCAGTGTGCGAGAGAACTATCGAAAAGCACAGTCCCAAAGTGATGTGGAGAATGGGGTCACCGAAGGCAGTCTCCCCATCATAATTGCTAAATTGTATGGAAATGATACCTTTTAAAAACTACTATTTCAAGAGGAGTTTTTGCAGTTCTATGCGAAAGCTAAGGGATAAATTAGTAGCAGATGCAAAAATACTGACCCAAACACAGTAACAATTATTAAAAACAGGAAAAAAACATTGTATGAAAAAATGTAATCACTCTATTTTATGTGGCTCAATTGTTAACAATATTTACAAAGTTAAAATAATGTAATAGCTGAACATTGATCTAATTAATCTATCTATATATCGGGAGGATGGGAAAAGTGAAATATGTACATGTGGAGGTAATAGCCTAAGGGAAAAACTCATCAGTTCTAGTAACAGGAAATCTCTAGTAATGTCAAGATTTAAAAAAAAAAAAAAAGGTAATGTAAGCGTGTAATTAAAAATATAAGAAAAATCCTCTGGAGAATGGAGAGATGTGAATAAGAAATTACTGAATCTGATACAAGCCTTACAGCGTTGTCTGAAGTTTTAAACCGTGTGCCTATATTTTTAAAAATAAAACTTATAAATGAAACAAAAGTAAATCAAATAAACAATAATATAATTGTTTATAAAGAATATATAGCTGAATGATAATGAACTTCCTTATCCTCACTCCCCTTGTAAGAATAAGTGCAGAAGGCAGTAATCAATTGTTTATTTCATCTTAAAATTTCCAAAATGTGCAATTCTGAAATATCTTGCCAAATAGCTGTAATTTAATCCCATGTGTTTGCAATTTTATTTTTTAAATAATAATGTAGTGTCTTTTCATTTAATATCCTTTTTATTTATTCATATATTCTACACATTCCATTATGCCAATTAAAATCTACCAATGTGGCTGCTGAGATATGTAGTCATCTCTCCTTTAAAAGCACCTGTGTCCTCGTTTCCTGACTGCCTCAGCCAAAATTACTCCATTTATTTTTAGAACTAAAATAGAGTTTCAAAAAGGACTAGAGAGTGATATAAGTACCTCAGGCAGGAAGGTAATTTAGAGCTTCTTCAGACTGGTTCTTTTTTAAGGATTGATTCAACAACTGTATAGTAAAATATGGCCAAGAACTGTTCTTGTGTCAATAGACTTTGTGTCCTATTGCCCCCCTGAAATATTTTATTTAGTTTTTAAAGTTCTACTTAAGGGCATTATCTACTAGAGAGAAAAAAAAAACAAAAACAAAAACTATTTTGTACTTCAACAGTGATGTAAAGAGTTACCTAAGAATATGCAAATAGGATCATTTCAGATTTATTTCAGTATTTCATTCTTACAAACTCCCTGAATGGTTCACTTGATATAGGCCTCTGGTCTCAAATGTCCCTGCCCACCACCATATCTACCAGGGGCAGCAAATATCAGTCTGGTTCTTCTGTCCTGCTATTGCTTCATTTTCCCATCTACACAGTTTGCAAGGCCTTTTGGATATTTCATCACCATTCTTGCTTTCCTAGAACGATGATATACAACATACTAACATGATCACAGATGACTTCCTCCCCTAAGTGGAAAAGAGAAACGGAGCATTTCCGATCTACTCAGAAATTCCTTCTCAGCCACCACCATTACCAACAGGCTTGGAGGCTGAAATTTAATATCACAGGGACAGGAAGAAATCCATATAGTAATCAAAAATAGGCTATAGATTCAGAGAGAAATCCAAATATGAATTCTATCATGGTTGCTTACTTTACATATGTAGAATTATGTAAATTGTCAAGAGATACAGCAATCAACATAAAAAGGAGGTGAGAGTGTGGACTGTGAATAAAATCAACTTATTTAAGAACAAAGAAAGAAAATTACGTTTATTTGGGACTAATTAAGATCATGACCCCAGGAAAGCAGATTCAGTCTTTTGTTTTTTTGTTTGTTTGTTTTTTGAGACAGGGTCTTCCAGTGTAGTTCAGGCTGGGCTTGAACTCTCTGTGTAGCCCGGGTAGGCCTTGAACTCACAGCAATCCTTCCACCTCACTCTCTCCTTCCCGAGTGCTGAGATTACAGGTGTGCACCACCACGCCCAGCTCAAACAGGCTTGACAATGTGCTTTAAAGTTTTACAAAACAGCAGAGGCATGTGTAGCTTTAAACCTCAAAGGTGCTGGAAAATATATCACTTGTTAAACAGGACTTGTGAGTGGTGCTTGATAAAGTTAGCTTGCCTTGCATGAAAGCGATTGGATGCGGTTTCACTCTCTGGGTGGTTTGGTGGAAGGGGTTCATTTTACAGGACTTCAGCCCCATAATGGAACAGTGCTTCGGGAAAGTGTGATTTGGTCCAGTCCGAAAGTTATTTCATGCCGGGGGTGGGTGCATGTGCAGCCCAGTTCAAAGACTCAGCTGCAGACGTGTCTGAGATCTGATTAGCAATGGTCTTTCCACTCCACTCTTAAAGCATCTCAAAGCACGCATCTGTATCTTAATCTTTTCTTCGCCAAATACCCATATACTCAAATATGTGGAAGATGTCACTAGCATCATCATGGAGAATGAAAGGTACTAGAGTTCTTTCTCATTGAAAGGACAGATAATATGACAAAAAATGAATAGAAGTTACACTTCTGGAGGACAAACAAGCAAGGCAATGGAATTTAAATCAACTCAGAGATGTAAGCAATGTGAAAGACAAACCTTAATTGTTTTGAGACTGGTACGATTAAAGAAAGAATAAATAAAAATTTTAAAAATATGTTGAGGTAGAGAGAAAAATATTTGTAGATATTTTATCCAATTGATGGGAAGAATTCAGTCTTTGTAATGTTGTCAGAGATAATTCATTATTAACATAGTAGAAAGGATGAAGAATCAACAGAGTTGGGTAAAATAATGAGTGTGTTAACTGGCCCAGAGTGCTGTGGAGCCTCCCTCTCTCTAAGCAGTCAAAGTCTAAATAGCCTTCAGCAATGAATTTGCCTTGTCTCCTGAACAGACCTCTGCATCTTACTTTTCTCCCTTTTCTGTGATTTCTCTTTTTATACGTTCTTGCATCATATCATTTGTACTGAAAATACAAAATTCCTATTGTATGCATGAATGACATTTCCTTCTAAATATTCTGTGGATGAATCTTGTCTATAAAAGACCGCAAACTCCTCAAGGCTAAAGACTCATTCCATGCCTACCTTTCACACTCCAAACTCAAGCAGCACTTGAAGTTACCTCCTTGTACAACTTGTTCACAGATTGAAGGTTGTAAAAACATAAGGAACAAAGACCGTATTCATCTTATGATTCCAGAAGCTATTTTATTTTGTTAGGACTACAGTGAATAAACATCAAATAATATGTGTGTGTGTGTGTCTATGTGTGTAAAGATAACAGAGCAAATCACAAGATTTTATACAATGACTTTGCATTTAAGTAGACGCCTCACTTAAGTAATGAAGAGTTTTGCTATTTCATAAATGTTCCATGTGAGATAGAAAATGAGTCAAATCAAATTAGATTGTTAATATCAAAAGAGGCCAAGTGGTCTACTATATAACAATGCCCCATTCTGTATCAACTGTTACATGAACAGAATCACTGAGCCTACAGAACAGACAAGTAGAACGTTATCCTAGTTACTTTCCCATTGCCAGGGCACAGTACCAGACACCCACAATTGAAAGGAGAGGTTTGTTTGACTCACAGTGTCCAGTGGGCTCAGTCCAAAGTTGCCTGGCTGCAAGGTAGAAATGCCTGGTTGAAGGACATGATAGAAGGCCACGATAATCAGTCCCTAAGGAGAGAGAGAGAAAGAGAGAGAGAGAAGTAGGGACAAGAATGCCCCTTTGTAAAACCCGCCCCCAGTGACCCACCTCTAACCAGGCCCTTCTTCCTAACAACGTAGTCAGTTCTGAACTCATCAATGAATTAATCCACTGATGAATATAGGGCTCTCCAAACACATGAGACTTCCAGGGGTTAGATTTAATCCATCATAAAATTTAAATGCAGCTAATACTCATGAAGGGCAGAGAATTTAAGCTTAATTTAAAACAATTAAAACTATTCACTATTTCACCTAGAAATAGCTAGTACTATCAGTTTGGCATATAATATTCCAGTGTTTCAGTGCACACTAAAAAAATAATCTCAAAGCAACCGTTACCTTGCAGGAAAATTAAAGAAGCAGAAGAAAAAGATGAAACTAGGACAAGATTCTTAAAGGCGTCCTGGAACATTTTCTGCCATACCGTGAATCAATGTAATAGCATGGAAGCAATACAAGCTATAGAAAGGACTCATTAGTAAATATTTGTTGAGTTCTTAACTAATTCCAATTCTCAAATATGGTGCTTGAGCTATACCCATGGGCACTATATTGGAAACAGTTGTGAAATTCAAAACAGTGCTTCATTGCGAGTGTAAAGTTCAGGTAGGTCACTTAATGGCAGAGTGAAGCCAGGGAGACCACCGTGAAGGGTGATGGTGTAGCCCGTATATGAAACAACATGGTTTTGAAGTAAAGCAGAAAAATGCAAGGTATGTTTGAAAATAATTCAGAGATAAATGATTCAAGACTCAGAAAACAAACAAACAAACAAAAAAATACCCACAAGGAGACTCTCCTGGGACTCCTAAATTTCTCTCTCGAGTATACAGGTACAAAGTAAGTAACAAAACACTTCACATCTACTTGCTGCACCCTCAGTGGTAGAAGGAGCATTCTCCATTTATCCTTCTGTAAGTCTAAGCATATGGCAACCCCACTAGGAGACGCTTCCATGAGACAGCTTAAGTCTCTAGAAACAGTGTCTAATGGATTTATTAAATAGTGTAATGTACAGGTTATAGAAGTTTTTCCCTCAATATTGCTTTTTTAACACAATTGAAACTGTGTTCCTTACTCGTAATACATGATGTTAATTATACAGTTGAACGTGCACAAAAGAAGTAAAAATACCATACCCCTTCTCATGGGAGACAAGAAAACATAGTAGAAAATGGTTAATAAATATTGTATTGCAGCTTCAAAGTAAATATTTGCTTCAAAACCAATTACTCATATTACTGATATGAATACGAAGTGAATTTTTACACCTCATTGGCATATGGTATATTGCATTGTTAAAGAATTGTGAAATTATCCTTCTCATGTATCAGGTTCATGCTCGCTACATATTGCTCAAATTTAAAAAGATTGCCTCAAATTTATGCTTAAGCAACTTTGATGTAATTTAGTGATTCTGTGAAGTGAATTCAAAATGAAAATATTAGGACAATCTCAATTAATATGCCAGAATGGCAAGAAAAGCAGCTGGCGGAATAATATTTTCACCTCTGGATGTTGCCTTCAATTAAAATTTCTATCAAATAAAAGAATTGATTAGTCTCTTGAAGCAAGAAGTCTTACTTCTTACAAGCAAACAGAAAAGTTTCCATTAAAGCTTTCAGCGCCTTCAAGAGGTTGTTGTCCCCAACTGGGGAAACGGTTTACAGCATCCTAGCAGCTGCTTGCATTACAGGCACTCGTTTGGCAGTCAGAAGCAGGTGACAAGTCCAGGAGTGTAATCTGGAAAGGTCAAAGTTGGACCACTGAAAAACATCCTGAAAGGTCAGCTAGTTCCTGTTTAATTTTATGATGTGTATTTCTATGCTTTGAGATATAGTTTCGTATACACAATCTAATTAGTGTTGATGCTAGCTTTATAATGAAAACGACCTATTTTCTTTCTTTATATCTATTTTCTCATTTGCAACATCTTTGATTAAAAAGAGCACACCACAACGTCTTGTTGATTGCAGCAAGGATCGCGCTCATTATTACATTATTAGGGCAATACACTGGGTGATAAAATGAATTTGGCTAGGAAAAAAAATCACATTTAAAATAATTATGTTGAAGTGGTTTTAGTGGTGATAATCACACATAATTTAAAAATGCACATGAGCTTCTAAAGCTTGGTCCAAAAGTGAGCTGAGAGATCATGGATATTCAATTTATAAAATCATATAAAAACTAATAAAGATGGATTTGGTGGTTTTGACTCGACATTGCATTTAAATATGATTCAATACATGGCTTGACATGAATCGCAATCATCAATTATTTCTCAGCAGATAAATGTAATTGGGCTCACTGGTAATCACTGAGCTGCCTTTGACTGCTTGTGTCAAATTTTTATTTTACTCAGGATACAACGGCAGAGGAATTCATTTACGCATTTACATAGTCATCTAAATTATGAAAGAGTTTATGTAGTTTATGATGAAAATCTTCATAACTTATAGTGAACTTCTATTGTAAAGAATATTATACTTCTAAGATTTCTTTTCCTGTGCTGTTTGTGTATCATTTCTAAGAAACATAATTTTATATAGTCTAATATTAGAGATTTTGAAGTAATCAGAAGACTACCAGTATATTGGCTACTATTACTGAAGAGGGTTTTCAATTACACCTACTGTGCACATTTACACAGATATATAAATAAAAGGTAAGAAATATGGACATGCATTCTAAAATAAACCATAATATTTACTTAAAATTTTACATAAATACAATATGAAGAGTTTTTATTTAAGAAACTTATAGCAATTGCTATTAAATATAGTTGCCAGAATGAGTTTCCACATACCAGAAGGTATAATTTACATTGTAAATGGTACTCACAAATAGAATCCCTATGAAAGCTGAATGCCTCATCACAAAAAATGAAAAACTGTGTGATAACTATTAAAAATAGGCCTTCACTGCAAGTATTACCTTGCTTTGATTTTATTCTTCCTTTCATTTTATTTTGATGACTGCTGATGTTGTGTGTTCCTTTAAATATGTTTTATCAAAGGGACACCTACCTGGGTCTGCTCTGTACTCCCTCATATCTAGAACATATGCACCTCTTAGTTCTGTGATGCATAAAACATCTTACTCAGTACCTTTTCATTTTATCTTAAAATCAGTACACAGCATTAAATAAAATTGGTGAGCAGATAAATGTAGGGGAATATTCACCATTGCCATAAACATAGCAGCTCTCAAGTTTTTGTTGTGTTCCTGTGAGGACTTTTTCTAATATGTACACATTTTTATTTTTAGAAAATTAAATACTAGATATATAATGCTTATGTCTTACCATTTTCCCTTTACTCCACAGACATTTTCATGGATAAGTTGCTAAAAAGTAATACACTGTATTTTTCAAAATAGGTCTAGATTTTCAGAAAAGTTTCAAAAATAGTAGAGTTCTCATATACTCAACAGTTTCTTCACTTGAACATCTCACACTAGTGTATTTGTCATAATTAATAAAATGATGCTCCTACATTGTTATTAACTAAAACTAATACTTCATTCAGATTTCCTTAGTTTTCCCTTAGAGTGCTTTTTGTCTGCTGCAGTGTCTCCTCCAGGACTCCATACTATCTGTTCAGCTTCTCCCGGAAAGGAAAGTTTCTCGGAATGTCCTTGACAATGTCGAAGACCACAGACAGGCGTTTTGCAGGATGTTCCTCCATTGGGATGTAAGTGGTATTCTAATGATTAGAGTAGGATTTGGGGAGGGAGACCTGGAAGGTAGCATGACATCAATACTCTTGATGTTGACCTCCATCACTAGATGAGTTAATGATTGTCATTCTCCATTGTGAAGTTGGCTCTTTGTCTCCTTTTTGATTCTGTATTCTTTGGAAGAAATCACTATGTGTACACCATGATGGGGTGGGAGGGACTTCCCTGAGAACACAGTATCTCCCTAAGTTAATTGAAATTCTTCTGAAGGAAGAATTGCTGGTCTTCTCCATGTGCTTACATAGCTAATAGCTTATTTGTGTTAGTATGGACTCATTGATATTTATTTTGTACTTCGATAATTCACTATTACTTATTTTGTGGTTCAAATAGTACTTCTAGATTTGACCTTAGGGTGTTCTTTCAGTTGGCACTCTTGCCCCTTTGAAATACACGTATCAGTGTAGTGATTTTTTGAACACTTTCTTACTTTGCAACACAATAATAAACTATCTTTATATCTGCCACTCTGTATCATTAATTATCAAATATGCTATTTGTTTCCTTGGATTGCTGTAGCTGTGGATTCTACAGACTCACAGTGACTGTTAACAAAATATTAGCTCTTACACACATCAGTCATAAGCTGCTAGCACCATGAGCAAGCTCATTCCCACTTCTCTCCGACAGGCCCAGCAGATCACAGAGCTTTCCCTCAAGTGATTGTGAACATCCATGACTTACTACATCTTTTACTTTTTAGTTTCAATCAATTATTTACCCTGAGGGCAATTATTTGTTCATTCCCAATAAACAGTACAAATTACATCACAATTCTTGATGCCAGGAATGCTGACACAATTTGGCAAGTTACTTCTTTCTTTAATTCTCTATTTCTTCATCTGCTAACTAAAAGAAAAATTATACCAATGTAACAGATCTATCAGGAAAAGCTAATATTTTATGCTTCATATATAATCACGTAACACATGCTTATATAATGGATACTTAGGGATGCTTGGTACAGCTAATTTATCCCAGGTTTTCTCTCTTACTTAGTATATTGCTATGATGGTACTGTAGTTTCACTGGATGGTTTCATTATTTAGCTCTTCTCACTCAACATACTAGGCCACATGCTTGAGGTCAGACACAGAAAAAGACTAAATGTCACTCAGTGATTAACCTTTCTCTGAGCTCCTTCATTGTCCCCAGACCAAATTTGTCTGGGCTTCTCATCCCCTCGTGTTCCTTTTGAGTTCCTAACTGGGGAAATTAGGAAAAGATATTAATTTTTCTCTCGTATACGGTGCCCAGTGTGGGGCATCTGAGACACTGTCTAATGGCCTCGCGAACTGCTTCAGATGTCACCCTCAGCCTCACCAACATAGAGATCACTTTTGGCTGAGCAGAGTTGCCCCACATGTCTCATACTCTTCAAAGAATGCCCTGAATCCAATGACTGGCCGATACAGCTGCGTCAAATTCCCTTACAAACCCTCTAAGGCATCCCACACTCAGAGGCTGAAGCCTTTGATGTGACTGCCTCGCAGCTCAGCTTCTTTCTGCACCTAATTCTGTCTGCTTCGCCCTTCCACATGTGTTGATTTGAAGAGTGTCCTAATCCAGCGTGCTAATTTTCTTCTCAGTTGCTGCTTCCCAGAGTAACTCAACCTGAAACACCTGTATCCTAATGTCATCTTGCTCTGCCTGCCTCATTGGAACTAGGCTTCTAATTGGAAAATTAAGGAAGCCGAATTGGCTCTATAAAAGCCCCTTCCTATCTCCATTATTGTAACTGGATAAGCGGGGTGTGGGTGGGAGAGATTTGGGCAGCCTTAAATCTAGCAAGTAGTCTGAGTCCAGCCTTGGTTCCACATAGGTCAGAAATCCCTTCAGTAATTCTTCTCTGTCATTAATCAGTACCATCTATTATATATTTTATTCTTTTCTGGACTTTTTTTGTTTTTTGACATGTAGTTATATACGCCATGTGTGAGATCATTTTTCCTCTTTCAAATAAATCATGCAGCTTCTATGTTTGTCAAGAAACCCAAAGTTGAGAAATGTGAGATGTGTACTGAGAAAAGTTTGGCTGAACAAGTTCCATTAATTCTCAGGAATGACGAGTCAAAGTCAGTCAAAGAGAAAAGAATGAAAAATATCACAAAGTGATTTTTTTTTTTTAATGGGGGAAATAAGCCTTAGGACTGTATTTACCTTTGTTCTTTTGAAAAATATTTTATGGACTATAAATAAGATTTAGGAGTTTATAAAATAAAACCCATGAAATCAATACTGTGGAGAGGTAAAAGTTTGACAATTTGATATATTTTTAGTATATTTAAACATTTAGAATGAAATCATTATATGGTCTCTCCATGATATCAAAACTTCTTGAAAAAATTTAAAGCCATTTATTTTACATTAAATTTTCAGATTTTGTTAAATATCCAGATGTTTGAAATCATTGAAGAAATCATTGAACTGATAATATATTTTAACTCAAGGTTTTTAGCATTACATAAATAAACCAGGAAAAAGGCTGGAAGCATAAAGTTCTCCAGGTTAAATTTTATCGGGCTTCGTCACTGGAGATTTTTACTCTTTGCTCTTTTTTTGTCCAGGAACCCAGACATCTCAATAAATGAAGCAGAAAATTGTGCCTGTTGGCTCCATACCAACGGCATTTAATAATTCACACTTCTGATAAATTTAAGTACAATAACTCCAATACTGAACTCAGTCGCTTTTTCTGAGCTGTATGAACAGGACACTGTGTCACTTTTCCTCAGTGATTGCAGAAGGCTTGGTACCTGTCTCAATGCCGCAGCTCTTGTCTCTCTTCAGTCTACTATCTGAGAAGCAAATAGTGATTACAGCACTCTTCTGCTCAAACCCCATGAAAGGAGTCCCGTCAACCTAATACAAAACATTTTCGCCACAGCTGAGAAGCCCTGCTCGGGCCCCTTCCCTCCTCCTCCCCCTCCTCGCCCTCCTTCTTCTCTCTCCGTCTCTCTCGCTCTCTCTCTCTTCCCCTCCCCATTTCTCTCTCACTACCAACTTTCCTTCTGTTCTCTTAACATGCCAAACCCCCAAGTTCCTTGACCTAGATTTTCCATCAGCTTAAATATCACTTTTATTTTCACTCGTTAGGGAAATGAATTATAAAACATAGATCTTAACATTCCCTTAGATTTGCATGTCCCAGATTTTACATGACTGCTTCTTTTTTAAAATTCTAAGTCTTTATTTACTTCTATTTCACATCTTGGGAAGACCGTCCATGATCACTGAGTGTAAACCCCCATCTTTCTTCCTGAGACTCTTTTATCACTGAGTCTGTTTATCTTCTTTATTGTTGTCTGAAATTACCTTATTTAAAAATCTATTTATTTATTGTTTTTCTTCACTAAATAAATGTACATGAAGCCAGGGAAGATGACTCTGTTCTTAATATGTAAAGCAATTTCTAGAATGTTAGCAGGCACTCTGATCTATGGTCTAGTTATATTTAATCAAAAAGAAAAAAAAAGGTTTGCCTCACAAGCTTTCAAAAACTGATTATCAAGGGAGATAAAAAGAGTGTATTGGTGATCCCCAGCACCAAAAAAAAAAAAAAAAAAAGAATGTATTGGGGCTGGGAATTTAGCTCAAGTGGGAGAGCACTTCCCTAGCAACCACAAGCCCCTGAGTTACCAGCAGCCCCCTAATTCCCAGCACCCCCAAAAAAAAGAATGTGTTAATTGAATCATTATATATTGGTTTTTAGTCAATTACCCACTAAAATGTAGTATTTCCAATACTTATCTGTGACATGTTTTCTCTAGCCACATGTATTCCATTGATGGCCAATATACAAATAGCCCTAAAGAACAATGAATGAGTAAGGGCCCTTTTATTAGTTTTATTATGCAAGAAGACAAAATAATTGCAGGAGATTTAGAAAAAGCTAAGAAGCAAACAAACATGAGACTGCTTTGATTTTGTCACTCAACTTCAATTAAACATTTGTCTACATTTTCCCAGACTTCTAGTTTGTTTGTATTGGGTAATCAAAAGATTAGAATTTTGTTCTATATTCTTGGAAAATTAATTCTGATGCTTTAGATCGGATTTATGATTAGAAAGAACCTGAAATAGGGGTAGTGGAAGGTTTTGTAATACCAAAGGAGAAATGTAATAAAGGTATAATTTATTACTGAGGTAGTGGAAATACACATGAAAAATTTGAAAATCACAAAATCTAAGGCAACTAAGTTTAAGGACAAAGAAGGGAAAATACACAAAATTAATATGGAAATTCACAAATTTAGAATGCATTAAAATTCTTTGAATAATCCTCCTATACATCAGATATTGAGTTAAGTGTTACAGTTAAGCATAGAATAACTTAGAAAAAAAGAAAGCAAACGTATTTTCATAGTGGTTTCAATCTTAGCTTTGACAGGGACAGGAATATCAAGGAAATAGATGTGGAATTCAGGTATTGAAGACATAGTACTGAAGCAAAGAGGTGGGTAATGCAAGGAATTGAATTAAAGAACTTTTGTCAGGGTAAAGACATAGGATCTTACGAAGATAAGGGTGTGACAGAGAATCAGAGGATTTTCTAGAACCCTCTAGACACAAGACCACTTACACACATCCCAAGAATTGAAGTTTCAGTCTGTTTTGTGAACTACAACAAAACATTCAAAACTGGGTAATTTATAAAGAACAGAAATTTATTCTATCACAGTTTTGGAGGCTGGGAAGTGCAAAGTCAAAGCAACAGTGGGTCTGGTGTCTGGTGAGGGCTGATCTCTGCTTCCAAAATGGTGAGTCAATTTTACATCCTCCTAGGAACATCCATCCTAGAGACAGTCAGTACTCACATGGCACAAGGCAGAAGGGTAAAGAAAAGTGACACTGCTTCCTTCAAGCCCCTTTATAACAGTATTAATTCATTCAGAAGAATGGAACCTTTATCACTCAAAATCTACATTCTGCTTTGATGACTTTCGCTACTTTGGGTACCTCACATAAGTGGAATCATAAATTATGAGTCGTTCTATGGCTAGTTTATTGCAATCGGTACAGTTTTTCTCTCGGTTCATCCATGTTGTAGTATATGACAGGACTTCTTTCTTTTAATGGTGTAACGATGTTATGTTACATGTGAATAGTACATTTTATCCAACGCTGGATATTTAAGCAGGTTTCACAACTTGGCTATTGTGAACAAGGCTGCAGTGAGCAGAGAACTGCAAGACCCTGACCTCAGTTCTTCTGGACAAATACTAAGGAATGATATTGCTGGCTCATATGGCTGTTACATTTTTAAAATTTTTTTTAGGATCCTGCATATTGTTTTCCATAAAAGCTAGAGGATTTTATGTGCCTATGAACAATACACAGATGTTCCAAACTCTCTACATTCTCATCAATACCTCAAACGTGCTACTCACTACGCCTCAGATTCTTTAATGAGATTGAAAGGGAAGCAATACTCCCAATTCATTCCTGAAAGCAAGCATTACCCTGATACCAAAAGCAAAGAAGGGTCCAACCAGAAAAAAGAAGTAAAGGCCAATCTCTTTAATGATCACAGACGCAAAACTCCTCAATAAGATACTGGCAAACAGAATGCAGCAAATCACTGAGAAGATTATGCACCATGACCAAGTAGGATTCATCCCAGGGATGTGGAGATGGTTCAACATACACAAATCAATAAATGTGATGCACCATATTAACAGAGCCAAGGACAAAACCACATGATCATCTCAAGAGATGCAGAAAAAGCATTTGACAAAGTCCAGTCATGATAAAAACCCTAAAGAAAATTGGAATAGATGGTCTTTATCTCAATCTGATAAAAGTTATCTATGACAAACCAACAGTCAACATCATACTAAATGGACAAAAACTGAAAGTTTTCACTCTCAAATCAGGAACAAGACAAGGTTGTCCACTCTTACCACTCTTCTTTAATATAGCTCTGGAAACATTAGTGAGAGCAATTAGACAAGAGAAAGAGATAAAAGGAATAAAGATAGGAAAGCAAGAAGTTAAATCATCACTATTTGCAGATGACATGATACTCTACATAGAACACCCCAAAAACCCCACCAAAAGACTTCTAGATTTAATAACTAAATTCAGTAGTGTAGCCGGATACAAAGTTGACACTCAAAAATCAATAGCATTCCTGTACACAAATAACAAACTCATTTTTAACTTTTTTTATAATGACTATCCTAAGCAAAGTGTGAGATCATACCTCATGGTGCCTTTAATTTACATATCCTTGATGACTGATGATGATGAACCTGCTGGCTATTTGCATATATTCTGTGGAGATATCTCTATTCATATTCTTCATAAATTTTTAACTGAAGCAGTTGAATTTTTTTTTTGCTATTGAGTTGTAGGTGATCCTTATATACAGAGTCCACCAAAAATAAATGTATACACACTTCAAGAGAAGAAAACTACGTGTAAATGTTTTAATACTAAATTTATTGAGACATCATGAGAGTAATACAAGGTACCTTTGGTTCTACAATTAGAAGAGGTGCTCAAAGTAGCGGCCATTAGCTTCCCGACATTTATCAGCACAGCGAACTGATGCCTGGGTCACCTTGGCCACTGAGATTGCTGCACACACATTTTCAATTTCTTCTGTAAGGGCCAGCAGTGCAGTGGGGTTTTTGCAATATACAACATCCTCTAGGGTCCTCCACATGAGAGTAACACCATATGTTGAAAGAATATCATGCTATTTTTCTTTTCCTGAAGTGTGTATACTCTGTTTTTTGGGTTTGGCTTTGTTTTGTTTCATTTTTTTGGTGCCAGGGATCAAACTCAGGGCCTTACATTTGCTAGGCAAGCACTCTAACCACCGAGCTAAATCCCCAGCCCCTACTTTGTATTTTAGTTATAACCTCATAAGAGATACATAGTTTGCAAATATTTTTGTCGTTTCTATGGGTTGCCTTTCATTCTGTTGACTAGTTTCTTCATTGCACAGAAGCTTTTAATTTGCTATGGTCTCACTTGTCTATTTTTGCTTTTTTTGGCTATACAATGGATGATCAAAAACTACAGTGAGTATTTACATTTTAATACTTATTACAGTAAAAGACATACTGTCAAGAAGTTTTGTGTTTTGTTTTATTTTATTTTTTCCAGAAGATCACAATCTTATATTTTCCTGGTTCTTATCTCTTGTGCACTGGGTCCCCTGAAGCAGCAGCGTACCCCTCAAAGTGTTATTGTTGCTGTTCTGAATGTCACTCGCTCATCCAGAGTGTGCTAGATCCCATTCACACCCCAGCTAGGCAGGACAGGAATTGAGTTTCTTAGGTAGCCCCATGGACAGCTAGAACGTTAGGCATGAACTCGGCCCTTCTCTCTCCCCCTCTGTAGGAAAGCTGAGGTGGAACTGGCTTCCGTCTGCCACACCCTTGGCGCTGGGGCTCAGCAGCACACCACCCACCTCTCTGGGCTCTGGTGGCCTGCAAGTAAGTAGAGTACATCAGGTCCCATCAGCTCTCTGAGGTGGATGAGCCATAAGTCAATCCTTTGAGCAGTCCCCGGTAAAGCTAGAGCACTGGAGGTACAGTCCAGCTTTCCCTGTCCCGCCTCACAAAGACGTCAAGAGCCAGGAGCTTCCTGCTGCACTACGAGGGACTGTGGTGCGAGAACAACTGAGCATTTTGATGAGGTGGTTTTCCTTCTCGCTCGGCAAGGCTGTCGAAGTTTCTCAGCTGGTTTCTGGATATCTCACTAAGGCCCTTGAGCCATATATTCTTGTAGAATCAGTGTCTCCATGGAAGGCGGAGGAAGAAGGGCCTAGGAAGTCCTATTTTGTCACTTGGCTGATGTTACTCCCCTTCCTACATCATTAGTTTTTAAAGACACCACCCAAACTTTAGGTCAGAAATTTCTGTGTTCTCTGAAATACCTAAATCTTCTTCCAACAATTCTGGTGATTATTCAGGATTTGTCTTCTGTTAACCACATAAATACAGTAGTTCTGAAAATTCTGAAGTGAAATGGTCTAATTTAGCCAACAGGAGACAGCAGGAATCTGATGGAATTAGCAGGACTCGGCTCCAATTTGTACCTTGTATTGTAGCTGTTTCTAGCCTATCATACTAATTCCGTGGTCAGTTAGAAGCTGCTGTCCTAAACACTGGATCCGAGTTCATTTTTGTCTCATATAATGAATGTGTCATTGTCACCTCGTGCAATAAAAAGTACTCTCAGGGTATACATGAAGTCTGAATAGTAAATTGTTCCTAAACAAGCTTTCTTTAACTTCTGTTTTCGTGGGCTTTACCTCTCAGAGTGATTAATATCATATCATCACGTGAGAGTTAGGTCACTCAGCAGTGTAGCCACCATACTTCAGAAGTCAGACAGTGGAAAAGCACTTACGTGCTATGAAAACAACATCCACTGCCATGATTCATGAATATTTTTGTTACATAGAATAAAGATGCAGATAATAAGTATCAGAAGTTAATCTTGCAAATACACACAAACACCCACACTTTTCTAAGAGAAAAGGCAATTGCAAAATAATTTTGCAGTAAAAAAAACACACATACACACACAAAAAAAAAATACAAAACAAAACAAAAAAAACCCCAACAATTTATGAAGTGGACCCACCTGAATTAATGAAAATCCCAGGAGATTAAAAGGACATATTCTACATTGAAAGGGTCAAGGAATGAAACAGGACAACATAAAATATGAGCTTGGGGTCTTGGAGCCAGGCCTCTTTGGGTTACAAAATCGTTAGCTTTGAAAGGAGACGCTTTAGTCTCAATAAAGAAATATGTTATCAAGAAAAGAGTCTTAAAGGAATTTAGAAAAAGTGAATAGCTATAAAGTTAAAAGCAAACTCCAGGAAATCAACACTTCTTTTAGTCACATAATGAAGGGAGACATTGTAAAAAGAAGCATTTTGCAGTTGTTTTAAATTTTTCTGTAATTTTAACTTTTTGTTTGAAACCTAATTGTTTTTCTTCTAGTTTTAATAAACACAGTCAGAAAAAATAAAATAGGTCACCTAGGATCTTCTTAATCATAAAGTGAACCTCTCCTCTCAACACTAACCCTTTTAAGCCAATATCGCACAATGTACTTCGTACCTACATTTAACATTTCAATATAATTGCATTTAATATTTTAATGTAATTGCACTTAATACACTAAGGATTATGGGCTAATTTTATTTTAATGTTCTGGACACAAAAACAATCAAAACCTTATCCTTGTCTCAATGCAGACACATTTTAGGAGAATAGAAACAATATGTAAATGGCCTGCCAAATATTAAACAATACCAAGGGGAAAAATAGCAACGCTCAATCAAGCTATGAAAGAGACAAGCACTCTTCAGAGGTGATGTGTCCTCTGTGCTGTATGCTGAAATATTGGAATATCTATTTTCAAGAAAACGGGGGTTAGATCAATATATTTCAGACCACAGAAGCATTGAGATCTGAAGCAAAGAGATCATGATGCGTCTCAATATTGGGACTACAAAATGTCAGATTATTGTTTCATTTTTATTCATGTATTCATTTATTTTGAGAGGGAGAGAGAAGGTGCAGAGAAAAGGGTAAAAGAAAAAAAAAAGCCAGAGAGATATATAAGAACTTGATTGTGCTATATCTTCTGTCTTTAATAATGAATTTGGACTTTATTCTATGAGCAATGGAAGATTTGTAGAGAATTTAGAGCTATTATTTCCTCTATCTTTTGAAAGATGGAAACAATGAGAAAATATGAACCTCACAGGAAAGGTCAAGTGAGAAAACACGCATAAAAAACTATTAGCTGTTTTTGATTCTGAGTTGCTATTCATAAATATTTAGCCTGAAGAATTTATATTAGCCTTGTAACCAGCTCATAATGTAGAGGAAAGCAGCTTTGCAACGTGACAGGAAAACACTAATAATAGCCTATAGGATTACATTTCTTTTGAATATCAGTTTTTAAAATTTAACATTTTGTAAATATTCAAAAAGCTGGATTGGACTAAATGACCATTAATTAAATTTAATTTTTTTTACTTCATAATACAATTGTAAGTCCTAAATTATCAAAATTAAAGTTTCAATACAGTGTTGGCTGTTTGAAAAATCTCTCAACATTACCATATATTTATCATTTAAAACCCACTTCTTATGGAAACTCTAAAATACGTATTTGACGTAGAGCTGCAGGCCTGAGTCTTATAACACTGAAGATTCATTTTTATCAAGTTGACAACTGATGCAAGTGCATAAATGTTGTCAATCTACAATAACCTGTCAATAGAATGTGAAGCAAATAATTTTGAGTGAGGCCACAAAATGAGGATATCAGCACAAACTATACTGGCCCCCTTTTGTCTAGTTTATTTAATCTGTTTGGTCTTGGCAATATGGGACACTCAAGCCGGCAGCTGACAACGTTTTCAGTACAAGCCAGATTCACAGCTTGATCGGACGCTGTTTAGAATGCTGTTGCTCTGGGTCTGTGTAGGATGAAGGTACTGCAGTTTTTAACATTGGCATAAAAAGGGGGAACGATGAAGTCCTTTTATGACTTTGTACTCATAATTTTATGACTTTGTCAGGACAGGTTTTCTATAGTTGATTGTCTTCTGTCATTCATTAGCAAAAGTGTTTTCTTAGGTCAGCGTGACACAGCTCAGCGTTGGAGGGCAGAGTTTCTGTGGCGCATTCTCTAATGTGTGAAGTGATAAAGAGTGAGAAATCAGCTGTTATTCAGGGCTATGTGCCTACTGTTATTTGCCAAGCGTTGAGATGAAATGACCTCTGTATCTCTCATTCAAATGGATTTTAAAAGTTCCGTTTGTGATTTTTCAAGAGAAGAAAATAATGTACTAAAGGGCTGTATTTGCATGTTTCGTTCTAAGAGATTTCTGGGTAAAATTTCATCTTCAGGTTTGCATAAAAGGTTTCTAGATTACATGTACATGTAAAGGTAGAAAAGTTGCTCTAGTTTAGCAATACTCTTTCCTTAAAATGGTATTTCTATGTACTTATCATAATTTTCTAAATTCATCTGGGCCTTCATTACTCTGAACTCTCCTCAAAATGCATTTTTTCATCAAATGGCAACTATGTGATATTTCTCAGTGTAAGTGTACTGGCTTTTCCTGTGTGTCTTGTCACACTGTAGATGGGGAAAAGTAACATTACTCAGTTATCTAAACTAAGAAATATTTCTTGAGATTTAGCTATGAATACAGTTCCTGTCTTTATCAACAAACATTAAAACCAAACCTCATTTTTCATCTGAAAACTGAAGGAGCCCTGGCTCTTAGAGACCTACAATGCAGAAAGTGAGCACCCATGAAGTACACTAGTAAATGTGTGCCTGTCAGTGAGCTGCCAGTGCAGAGAAGGGGTAAGAACAGACTATGCAATTAGAATGAGAGTGAGATCGGGAAATAAACAAATCTTGAGGGATGCTGGAAACTGGACAAAGTGAGGAGGGAATGGTGGAGCAGACGAAGGAATCAGCTCATGGGCAAAGACATGAAGTCACACCAAAGCAAAGCAAATTCAGAGCCATTAGGAAAGGTGGATAGGAGGATAAAATGAAGCGTTTATCAGAATTAATTTGGATCTCTTCATAAGTTAAAAAAAAAGCTCATGAGAGACTTATTTTTATAATTTTGTTTTTATCATTTATAATTATTACCAATAAACTTAAACATTCCCCCCAGATCTACAGTGCACATTTAAGCAAAATATTTGGGATAAATACTCATTTCTCTTTCTTTTATACAAAGGTAGTTATTTTGTTAAAACACTGATATTAGTATAATTTATGCTATCTTTTGCTATTATTCATTGCACAAAAATTGCAAATCTATCTGCCTCTTCATCCAATAGCTCCTAAGAAGGCTTTCAAGTAGGAATAATGATCTGCCAGTGATGTGTGACCTGAACACATCTTCCCCTTACAAGACCATGTAATTTGCTCTTGGATTTTCCCAGCAAATATTTTGTTTCTTTGGTGAACCTTCATATTAAATCGTTCTCATAAACCATGAATCATAATCAGTTTGTGTCTTTGACTGCTTTCAGGGCTTCTCCCTTAATTGAATAAGCTAGAAAGCCCTTAAATCCTTCATAACAAGAAAGTTTTTCCATGATGCATGATATCCCCCTAGATAGCTGAATTAGTCCAGGTTCTCCTCTCCAGAGAAGTGGAACCTACAGTATCTATCGATTTATCTTTCTTTTCTATATTATTTATTAGCAAATTTTATTTTATTATAAATATTAAAAATATACATACAGAAAAATATGTATCTTATTGGTTCTACATCTAAGTCTTTCTGGAGATGTGTATGTGTGTGTGTGTGTGTGTATGTGTGTTCATATGCTATAAAAATACAAATATATAAAAGGGCTTTAAAATACATATGTCTGTAGCATAGAAACTTTTTATAGTACTTTTTTCATTTATAGAAAGTTTGTTTCACTGTTCCAGATTCGTAGTTTCCTAATTTACACCCTAATGTATTAGATATCACTCAAAAAAAAGTTACTATCTAATGGTGGGAATGTGGTAACTAGAGAGATCTATAACCTCTTTCCATTATTGGGCTGCCTTTCAGAACATATGACTACTGGGAATTACAGGGAATATAATTATACTCTAAATGACCAAAGTTAACAAAATGTTTCTCCAGCACCACAATATAGTCTCCTCAAGTGATGGGCAAGGTATTCATGACATAAAATGAACAAGATAATTTACCTTAATCTACCAATCAGTCTGTTTGGGCTTCTTTTGTTGTTGTTATTGTTGTTGTTATTTTAGTTCAAATTTTAGTTTCCCTGCATTAATAATGAATGGGATATCATTTTAGACATAGAACAGAAACTTAATTCATTAGTGAATATTTGGTGTATGTTCCTTGTATTTTGACATTTTATATTCCTCATCTGTTTGTTGTTTCAGAATGCCACAATAATAGGCTAGGTACATTAAATATTAATTTTCTTCTCAGTAAGGTGTCTGACAGCATCACTGTAAAGGCCAAAAAAGCATAGCATGCTTCTCAAACTTTCTAATTGATCAGGTAACCAAATAATAAATTATATTAAGGTACAGAGTCATACAATCCTAGATTCTGTGAGAACTGAAGAAGTCATCTGTTTAAACCTATCACCAGATGAAACAAGTGGGAGCAACGGCATGTTCTGAGAATGATTAAGTAGCTCATTAACTCTGTAATTACTCTCCATACCTCATCTCACCTTGTTCTATATTAAAACATCTTCTTCATTCGTGTCCTTGTCACTTCCTCTAACAATATAGTTTAAAATCTGCTTTTAATTAATTTGTCTATAAATATTTTCAGGTAATAAAAGTAAAGCAAAATATTAACTCTGGGATTCAAATTATTCTTTCAATGTCAAAGAGTTATTTATAATTTTTTGTTGTCAATGATGTCTGAGTAGTACTATAAAATGTCAGAAATAAGGACATACAGTTACACTGCGATTCTAACACGAGCAAAACTGATTCAGTTCTCAGATCAAAGGTACAAGGAAGACTTTTACCAATATGAGAAAGCTTTCGTGTCACCTCTTCCTTAATATTGAATTACTTTAGCTTTTAGATTAGTGTAGATTTAATTACATTGAACTGAAGGTAATTTCTCTCAACATACCAAAGTGTCTGTTGCTGTAGTTTGGATCTGGGATGTTGCCCAAAAGCCTACGTGTTAAAGATTGGTCATCAGCCTACGACATTAATGAAAGACAAACTTTTAGGCAGTGAGATTACTGGAAAGAAGTTAGGTCACAGGGAGTGTGCCCTTGCAAGGGATGCTGTGCTCCAGACCCCTTCCCACCTCAGTTTCCTGACCACTCTGTTATAGACAGACCTCCTCCACCAGATGACCTTGCTGCACTGTACCACTGCCCCAAAGCCACAGGTCCAAGTGACCTTGGACTGAAATTCCTGAAACTGTGAACCAAAACAAACTTTTCATCTTTTTAAGTTGATATATTTTACATATTTATCACAGCAAAGGAAAGCTAGCACATACATAAAGCCAGTATTATCTACAATGAAATTTTAAGTTAAAAACAAATGTAATTACTCTTCTAATAATTATTTTAAGCAATTATAATATTCATATTATATATAACAAATAACAAAGTCTATATTTGAAAACTTATTCATATTAATTTAAGAAATAATTCATTGTCCTACTGATCATAGTAGTATCATATTTTAAAAATGAAAATAAAACTACAATTCATAACCATAAAAAACTTTTATGTAATATGTTAATTGCCAAATAAGTCATTTCAGTGATATAAATTTTACTGGCCCAAAACAAGGACATTATTATATTACTAAATAATACATACACACACATATATGTATATATATAATACACACATATAATTGAATAATGGAAAGAAACTTGTAAATAAACTTTTAAAAAAGACGGTCACCTGATAACTTATGCAAGCTCCTTGGGAATTCGACAATTCTGCCTTTAGAAATTAATCTGGAAATGGAAAATAGAACACTAAGGCATTGGCATAAACTGTGAATTCGTCTACAAGTAATAAATATTGACTTGATTACCCTGAGGCTGATGATCAGCAGCATGTGTTACAAAATAAGTGAAATTTTAGCTAAAAAAATTTAGAATGGTTAACAATTAAATCATTAAATGATTAATTAAATAGAAAAATTTTACAAAGATGGTACCCATATAAAACACTATACAGCCAGTCTGCGCTTAGCCTCAACCAAAGTAATAAAATGCTTTTAACATTCTGCAAGTTATGGCAATAAAAAGAAGCAGGTCACAAACATGTCAAAGCACTAAATATTTTATTTCCCTTCCCCTTGAATAACATCTTTCTAGAGCCATAGGTGAAACATCCCATTATTTCACCACTCTAAGACCGAAGAGTGAGAAAGCCATGAAAGGGATGGGGGTGCAAAGGAGAAAGAAGGTCAGGAGAGGCAAAGAAAGGAAACAATAGAAAATATTGCTTTCTTTTCCTTACCTGTCCTCTTTTCTACCAGTTATCTCATTGTTCCATACAGAAAACCAAATACAAAGGATTTTGTTTTGTTTTTGAGAAACATAATAGGAAGGAAGGAAGGAAGGAAAGAGGGAGGGAGGGAAGGAAGGAAGGAAGGGAGGGAGGAAGGAGGAGAAAGACAAAGATGGGGAGAAACAGAGGAAGAGCAAATCAGTTCACAGAAGTCAAATCACAGATTTGTCTCTAGTATAGATCATCATTCAATCAGTACCTTTCAACTCATCTTTCATGACCACCTAAAATTAAATCAGCTGAAGAAAGGAAGGCTCTATCTTCAGTGAATTTTCAAAACTTTCACAAGACAAATAATTGTTCTTAGTAACAATTTTATTATAAGTTGAGGCAGTTGTTTTACTCCATACTTTGTAAGATTAAAAGATAGACCTGTCACATATTTCCTGTTGAATATTTTAACATTAGTTTTTCATTTGTAAAATGAATATCTTGTCAGACTACTTTAAACAAGACACCACATGACTAAATATTTCCAAAAGTAAAGAAGGTCTTAATGACAATTTGGTCTTACATCCTCCTTTTAAAGGCAAAAATATGAATATAGAATTGAAAATTGTTATGAAACTATTGATTGTATATTGAAAGTGAGCAAAATATTTCTTTATCTGTAATTAAATCACACTTTTTTTTGTTTATTTCGGCTTTCTTAAGTGTCCAAACACCTAATACCTAAGTGATGGTTAAACTATCAGAATTTTACTGGACTACCTAAAAATTATATTTCCTAACATTAGGAATTCTCTTTAGGGATTCTAATTTAGACGACTCCTATATGTATATTTCAACATCACAATATTTTAAAGAAACATAATATGAAATAGTATTTGAAAGCGTAATTGGATTTATATATTTATACGAATCATGGACAGACACAGCGATGCAAGGCTTCAGTCCCTGCTACTGGACAGGGCAAGGCAGGAGAATTCCAACTGTGAAGCCAGCCTGAGCACCTTAGCAAGACTCTGTCTCAGGATAAAAATAAAAATGCCTGAGGATTTAGCTCAGCTGTGAGAGCCTCCGTTGCCTAGAATGTATGAGATCCTGGGTTCAGTCCCCATTAACATACACACACCCACACACAAATGGGCACACACACACACCATAACAAATTAGAAACATATTAACCACAATTTTTAATAAAAACATTCAATAAAAGGAAATTGTTGATAAGTGAAAGAAAGATAAATAGTTTTCATTCGACTATTTTAAGGGTGAATCTAAATCTTTAATTTCGGAAAGAGACACCTCAGTCTCTGTGCCACCACACTCCCTCGACTGTACTCTCTGCACGGAGTTGAGGGGAGACCGTCCCTCAAGAAAGAATTTGTTTGCACAAAGAAGCCAATGCCAAGGCCCTCAAGGCTGTGTACTTGTATGCAACTGAAGAGCACGGAAAACAGTCCCAGGCTGCTCAGTCTATCATTCAGACAGTTATCAATAATTTATCAAGAAATTTCTGCTGCAAATTTTAGCTCAACATTATAGATTTTTACCCTTATTGCTATATAAAAATAGTTTCATTGTCTTATCTACACCTCCCGGGGATCTCAGACTGGCTGTACACTAGGTGTCTAGCACAACATTTTCTTGACCACACTCAATTTTCATCTTCAAGGAGGCTCACATTTTTTCCTATTGCTGCTGATGTCATCTCAGGCACCCTAGTACCAAATTGGGTGACTGTGGAATAATCCAGACTGCTCTTCCTCCTGTGCAGTACATTATCACATTGAATTAATTCCCCTGAATTTTCCCTTGTATTTTTCCTCTCTTCTCTTCCCACATAACTACTGCTTTAATTAAGGTCCATTTATCTCCTGCCAACATTTCCAATAACTAACATGTCTCTTAGGAATTCAGCTTCTTAAACCTGTTTCTTAATTTGACAAATGACATTACATCTACCTCATGAGATTGTGGTAACAATTAAATGAGACCATTTGTGCAAAGGTGTGAAAGTACAATAATGGATGCATAGCAAACACTCCACAAATGCAAACTATTCCTACACTTTTTCATTGCTAATAATGCACTAGTCCTCTCTGCTACAAAATCAGATACTCGAAAGAAAAAAAATACTCTTTTTATGATTGCCTCTATAGTACCTGATCATACAATGTTCAATATATACAAAACAATTCCTAAACATTTACCAAATTTTACAAAAAGGATAAAAATATAAAAAGGAAAAATAAAATTAGACACTTTTATCTTTACCACATCTTACTTTGTAACACGATCTTTTGAACTATTTTATAACATCATTAAGAAAGCAATGACAGCTTTGAATTCTAAAGGATGAGATGGCATGTGGGAGTAACAATAAAACGTATTCTTTCTTCTTTTTATCTCTTTCATTCCAGATTAATAAGCATTTAGATCCATAAATTTATCCACCGAGACGTGAAAAGGAGACACACATTTTTGCAAAATAAACAGACTGATGAAATTTGTGGGAGATGGGGCGGAACAGTATACCACTTTAGAAAATCTTACCCTTCAGAAGCAATGTTTCATCTCCAATTCTTAGTCATATTATCAATTATCAAACCTCAGCTTCAAGATAATTTTATTAATATCCTACATACAATGTCTTTCTCTTCAATATTTACATTACTCGTGCTGCATTTGATAATTTATCTCTGCTCAGAAATGTACACTTGTCACTTGTAAAAAATTCATAATTGTTTTGTTTTTTATGAGGAAGTGAGAAAAGAGTCAGAAAATTCTAATTGATGACATGATAGTATTTGAGGAAGACATATCCAGTTGTGTCAAAGTGCATTCATCATTTAAGTGCATAGATAACAATGGCCATTTTTCATTTACCTGTCAAAGTCAGAGGAATAGGGTTGATTTATAACCTGAGTGGTTTCATATTCAAGTACATGGCACAAAACCAGTACATCTACCTGATATTAAAAAATTACTGATGTTTCAGTATTTTGGTAGATTACTGAAGCACAGTACATGGCTAACAGGAAATTTAAAGGTACCAAATTATACTGTTTCAAGTATTTTTTTGAACAAGTAACAGAACAGGATTATCACATCTATTGACACATTTTATAAATGAGAAAAGACCCAAACATATTTTAAATTTCTACGTTTAAAGTCAGATTGACTTACAGAGAGTTTAAAACTAGAACTTGTGTTGTGTTAGCATATTTATTACTATTACCATTATGTCTTCCTTTAAATTTATCTTTAAATATCTGCTTATTATCTCACTTTGAAAAAGAAAGTTTCATTCATCTTTGTATGGTGAAGGAAAGTATGGTGTTAATGTTTTTGTAGAGGCTGCTAAGTTAAATATAGCAAATGTATTCACTGATAAATTCCCGTTCGTAATGTAGATGACACTAGTTTATAGTTATGAAGAGATAAGAAATCAATTTATCAAACAGCAACAGAAGAAAGTACTGAGCATTACAATGCTTCTTGTACACACAAACTTAAAACTGTTCAGAGTAGTTTACCAAAGAAGGATTTGAGAGGTGACCAACCTTCCAGAGTGCTCTGCTAAGCAGAGTCCTATTCTATCCCACTTTGGGAAGGTCCAGATGAGCTCTCACAGTTTTGCATGGCCAAACTGGAATAGCACCTCACTAAATCTAACGCCTTTTTGGCTCTCTGTAGAAGGGATTCCCTGTGCATTCCAACAAGGCTCTTCCCAATTTGTAACTTTTTTTTACACATGAGTACTAAAGATCTATAAGGGAGCTATTGACTTAGGGTGTTTTTTGTTCCTAATTATAAATTAGAATATTTTATACTTTCTTCTTGTCAAATAACCCTTCTGTCATATCCTCAAGCCAGTGTTGCACTCCACTGCATATTTACTCCACACATAGCAATTCAAAGTTAGCAGTGATGGAACGAATGAATGAATGAATGAATGAATGAATAATTTTGAAGGTTTTAAAATATAAAATAAAGTTATAACAGCAGAAATGTGTTAACGTTGTTCTAGTAAAATATGTAACTTTATCACTTGACAAACACCTAAATTCTTGTTGACGTCAATAACATCTAAGTAGTATAATCACCATATGTCCCTAGGAAATAACTTATCATTTCATCTCTTCTTCTTTAAACTAGGTTCAAACCTTGCATAAAGAGAAATTATTTCTCAGTCCCCCAAATCCTGTCACAACTCTGAAAGATAATAATAAAATTAAGTTCATAGATAATAATAATGCCCTACATCCTTATAATACTTTGTATAGTAATTTATAGACTATTAAAATGACCACATTTGATCTGAAGAGCTGTCTTTTGCACTACACAAATTAAGTAAAGGTATATTATCCTTATCTGTTATTTCAAATGCAAAAATCCCTGAAGACCAAAATTTTCTAATTTGTTTCCCAAACTCATTTAAATGGAAACTAACCTGAATTTTTGTGAGGTTGCTCCTGGATCTTACTCTCCCCCCTTAGTACAAATACTCATGAATTACTGAATATACATAGCCATGTGTTTGTTGTGGGGCACTGCTCTAGACTCTAGTCAGTATTAAAGAATATATGATATACACACCCTACACGATTTTTCTAAATTTGAGTCTAAACACAGTTGGATCTATCGACCTCAGATAATGCACTGTGGATCATTGTAAATATTGCCAATTTAATGAGGGTAATATTTCCCAGTAGTTAAAGTAGCTCAACTGAGATCACGCTTCAGAGTAATTCTCATTTCAGGTCCAGGACTTTAATGACTTTATTCATGCAACGTATTTGCTAGATAAAGTTTTGCATTCTGCAAAGTGAATACTTAAACAAAAATTTTAGATCACAGAAGCTCTTTTTCAAATACACTACTTGTCTGAAACAAGTTAGGACAAAGTATGATATTTTTCTTTCTTGTGTAAATTAGTATATCATCAACTTACAAGGTCTCTGAGGAAAAAAGCACAATTTTTTTTTAATCTTTAACTTATTAGACTGATAGTCATTTGAGAATCTAAGTGGAGGGGGCTGGAGTTGTAGCTCAGTGGTACAGCACATGCTTAGCATCCATGAAGACTTGGGTTCAATCCCAGCACTAGAAACAAAAGAAAACTAAGCTGGAGGGAGAGAGAGAGGGAGGGAAAGAAAGTTTAAGTGGATAATTACCCAGAGCAGAAGTAAATTTTTCATTCAATGTCTCTTGATCCCCTTCTCATTTGAGAAAAATCTATCTCCCTATTTTCTATTATTTATCTTTTATTTTGTTCTTCATTTAAATGTTGGGTTTCTCTTATATGTGAAACTGTGTGATATTTAAACTCATGTGTCCAATTTATTTCACTTAACATTATGGTCTCAAGGTACATCCAACTTTAATTTATTTGTTTTTTATTTTTTACCAAGAACATGCATTGGTACATTGTACACATAATGATCCCATTTATCATGGTTATTTTGTACCTATACATGATGTATCTTGGTTGCCCCCCTTCCCCACCCTTCCCTTCCGTTCCCCTCTTTCCTTATTTACAGCAGGTTTATTTAAATTTTTCCATTTTTTCCCTTTCTTTCCCTTTTCTCTTCCTTCTTTTTCCCGTCTAGTTCTCCTGTCTTTTGAATATTATCTTTCTTTTACCTAGTATCTATTATGCCTCTTTGTCTTTATGTACACTTATGGTTTCTCATATCAGAGAAACAATTTGAGGTGTACTCGTGAGTGATTGATTTTTTCACTTAAGAGTATGTTCTCAAGGTGCATCCATTTACCCACAAATGACTCTAGTTTATCCTTTTTATGGCAGAGTAGTACTCCATTGTGTAGAAAAACCACATCTTCTTTAGCCATTCCTTAATTGTTGGGCATTTGGGTCGTTTCCAAGTACATCCACTTTAATACAAATGATTCAAGTTTATCTTTCTTTATGGGACAGTAGTATTCTATTGTGTGTAAATAACTTTGATGATTTAAAAAATAATAGGTTAAAGGCATAATTTTCTTTAAATGTTTACCTTTTATTATAAAATATAACCTACTAAAATTTATTAAGAGAAATTTAAGGCTACATCCTTTAAATTTGTTCCTGCTACCTCTGGGAAATTATCTTTTCTTTTTCACACATCTATATACTACTACAATAATGTTATCATATTTTAAAGGAACAAGTTGGATCAAATACTTCAGAATGTTGTATTATATTATTTAATGCAAAAGAAAAAAATTAAACACAAAAATATGTCCTGCCACTAGAGTTCTGGATATAAATAGGAAGTAACGTGCATATTGTGTACATTTATCTTAATGTAACTCTAACTCCTGTCATTTGAACACAGTTGTAATTCTCAAGAACATAGTTAAGGTTGTATATAATTTAAAACCACCAATTTAAATTATACAATATGGAAAAGTAGGTATAATGTATTTCCAAAATACACTTATAACCCTTCCTGTTTTCATTTGTACATGATTAACCAGTCAATAATGAAAAAACATTTCTTTATTACTGTAAATATGATGATTATGCCACTCTAATTTATTTAACCATCAGATCTCTCTTCACTCTCACAGGCACTAATGTATCCTGCTTAAATTACTGTAAGTGGGTATTCTTTTGTTATTGTGGAAAAATTATAAAAATATAAACATAACAGAAAGTAGAATAGAATCTTTTGCTAGCTCACAATTACAAATTTATTGCTGACAAAGAAGACAATATTTTAAAGCCACAAAAGCCAATACAATTATAAATATTTAAACTTGAAATCCTCAGCTTCTAGTGGGAAAAAAGTATTCATTTTCTAGGTTCCCAATGGCAGTTGAATACCCCACCATCAAAAATCTTAGCAAAGATGTGTAATGTAATGCATAGATTTCCATTTGCTGTGAAACTTCTAAGAAAGGACATATATCCCATTTATACAGAATAATTTCATCATGAAATTACCATTGTGGGGAAGAGGGTGAATTGTCAACTTAATTGCTTTAGATTCTGCCCAGGGGTCTGGTGGAGCTCACATCTGGGTGTGCATCATTGAGTTATGGAGCTATAACCTGTATCTGGTCCCTCATCCTTTCCTCTCCAGAACTTTCCTTTGCTTTGCTTCTTGACCGTCAATAACTAAGCAGCTTTACTTTACCGGGTCCTTCCAACATGATATTTCTGTTTTGCAGCCAGGTGGCCATGGACTGAATCCCCTTAAAACGTGAGCCAAATTAAATCTCTCCGTCTTTAAATCTTGGGTATCACATATTATGCCCAGCAATGGAATAATGAAAGCTGACTATACAACCATCTACATCTACTTGCCATTACCTGATATGTTAGATAATTGTCTGTTTTTGTGCTCTGACAAGGTTTCACTTGAAAACAGGAAGGGTAAGGATAAAACAAAGCATAATTATGTGGAATTTCTATTCGAATTTTCTGATTTTGACTTCCTAATGTTTCTATAAAAATATCAAATTGAGCATGTTATTTACTTCAAAGTAAAAGGACTATGCCATGGGTGAGGTTAGTAGGCACAGGCCATTTAAATCTCATTTTTATGGGAGAAAATTTGAGTCTTCACATATAATTGCTATATTCAAATGGTAAAGTTTGCTTTAATTACAATCTATCTTTCTTAACATTATTTCTTGTTTGCAAAGACAGTCACATTCTCTGACATTGAATGCTATGTTAAATCAGGCAGCACTTCTGGATTCTGGTTGCTTTGAAATGTTCTAAACACCCCTTGTTTTATTGGAAAGAAATTGCATTCATCAGTGAATGAGTCATGAAGATATGTATATCCACCTCAGCTGTGTTATCGTGGAGGGTACAGAAGAAAGCCCAAAGCAAAAACCAAACCCTCCAACATCTCAAAAGTGGATTTGGGTCTTTTATGCCGTCAACACCTTCAGAAGTAATTATACATATTACTTTAATTTTCATTAGCAATTTTTAAAAGCAATTGATGCTTTCTAAATTTTCCCCCTTTATTTTTATTAAATTCACAAATCAGATTTTGCAGGGAAAGGGTTGATTTCAAATTTTTCTTTTTTTTTATTTCGTGTGTGTGTGTGTGTGTGTGTGTGTGTGTGTGTGTGTGTTTAGAGAGTAAAGGTCCAACAGCGATTTTTTTGAAATCTGTTTCAGTTTCCAATATTTTTTCTACTTCAGACTCAGTCAAGGAATCATTTAAAATTATGTCAACAATATTAAGAAACGTATCATAAAAATAAAAGTTTCAGTGTACCCAAAATGTGTTTCGAGTAATAAAATGATGATTAATAATATAATGAAAATTGGAGGTCTGAATTTTGGGGCATATAAAAGTATTTTGTCCTCACTCACTAAGTACTATTGTATTGACACCAAGAAGTTCATTACATTGTTGTGTCAAGGTTTTATTCTTTCCCTGCATGTCTTTGTCTTCTTTTTCTGTACAACATGCTACCCAGACGTTCCTTAGGATCAAACCTCACAGCACTTTGGATATGCTGAATTAACTAACTGCTATAATTTGAAGCTAATGCCTGAGAATTAGTTATCTCAGCACAGTAAAACCTCACTTTATCACCTTCTTTTCAAAGAAGAATGAAAGCACAATGGTTTTGCGAAGTCATTAGACCATTATGCTCTATTTCAAATTTTGCATGTCTGACTTGTTTTGTAGACTCCCTTTTAATTCTCCACCAAAGTGATCAAAATTGAACTTTGGCTGAGTTACAGGAAGGAGTCTTAAGAAAGGATGAGTTGACTTGCCTTGGAGGTTTAGTGGAACTGTGAGGAGCTAAGAAATATAATTTAATTACACATGAGCGAGAAAGAGCCCAAACTCACAGGAGATTCCCAGGTCAAAAAAGCAGTGAGTTAGCCATGACTGAAAGTTTCAGGGCCTTGAAAATAACTTTATGTAGGCATAGGCTTTCCTTAGACTTTTCTTCAAAGATTTTAGATTTGAGAAAAAGTTTTTAATTGCTTTAGTACTATTCACATTTAGAAGACCACTTCCATGTGCTGATTAATAGAGAACTGTCATGGTTAGGATACATGTTCTCCAAAACCTCCTGTCTGAAGGCTTTGTCCCTAATGCTGCAATACACAGAAGTGGGACCATTTGGAGATAATTATATCAAGAGGGCTTCGACTTCAAGAATGCATAAACTGAGTTACGAATTTATTGCTTAATGGACTATCAGAGGTAGTGGAAACTTCAGGGGGATGTCCAATTGGACAAAGTATGTCACTGAGGGTGCGCACCTGAAGAGTACATTTTGCCCCAGGTCTCCCTCCTTTCTCCTTTCTCCCTCCTCTAGCTCTCTCCTTATCCCATTTTACTTCCTGACTACCATGAGATTGGTATTGGGTTTTATATTGCTGGCGTCTCCTTCTAGAAATGGTTCTAGGTTCTGTCTATGCTAAGCAAAGAGTTAGTCAAGACAAGTGCCAAAGACAGCAAGGTTTTACATTTACTAAAGGTAAGAAAAAAAACAGGCTCTGCAGAGTGATTTGGGGCCAAGTAAAAGCAGGAAAAAGTACACTCTAGAGCATGACAGCAGACTATAGTTACTAGGTAGTTTCTTTCTAGAACTGGCTTGCCAAATAAACATTACCAGGTTTGGGCTCACTAGCCTCTTGGTTTCCAGGTTCTTCTCATCTCAAATAAAGAATTAAATGAAACAAGGAAAAAATAATCAGGAAGTAAGAGTGAAGAGTGAGGGAGAAACTGGCTTCGCAAAGTGACCTTGGGCTAAAAGAAGAGAAAAGGTACACTCTGAAGGACGCAGGGTGAGCTTTCATGAGGAAGGTCACAATAGCGAACTCTTCATGGTGTCATGCCATGCACATCTCAGGGTACCCAGGAGAACTTCTACTGAGAGGCAGTGCTGGAATCCCACACCTCTCTTTCCAACCAGTCTGTGCCATGCCCTATCTCCTATCTCACTACCGTGTAAGCGAGACAGAAGTAGCAGAAGACCTCAGTGGTGACTATCTTTCTGTACCCCACCTCTTGGGCTGACAGCTGGCTTAGCCTCTCCTATCAAATCCTGCCGGAGTTTTCAGGGGAGGAATTGAAGGCAGCACTCTGATTCGGTCTACATGCAGGACTCAAGAACTGTTTTGTGTGCAAGTCCTGAGATTTTGCAATTCATAGGTCATCTGTACTTTTCCAGTCAGCCTGCTATATCATAACCTCCATGACCTGCCTGGAACTGAAGTAGGACAGAAGAAAATAAACTAGGCAGAAAGAGACAAAGAAAATTGTATTTCAGGACACAAGCCCAGGTGATTTTTTTCCCCCTTTTCTTCAAGAACACAAGAAGTCTGGGCAAGACCTTTCACCTGCAAACTGGTTTGGTCATTTTCTTCTTACTCGAAAATGATCCTCTTTCACCTGTGAATGGACCACATTTTCACCTGTAAATCAGGCCACCACCCAAAACACATAGAGATTATTTTAGTATGGGTGGGAAATCCTTCCCCACCCACTAGGCCAAGACCAAGACTATAGATTACCAAATTTAACGATTTCTGCCACCAAAAACACATTATTATTCCCAGTTCCAGACTGTCATTTGCCTCATTTCTCTGACCACTCACACTCCGCTCACGTGTGTCCTAAATTTCTGCCTAATAAACTCTTCTTGTGCTGCTTACTGACATGTCCAGAAAATTCTTTTTCTGAAGTGAGAGTCAGTAGACATACAAACTTTTTTCTACAAAAGCATGGTTTAAATTAAATTCATTTTTTTCAGCTTTGGGAACCTTTTCAGTATGAAAAATAGCAACCTTTTAAGGTATACTAGAATTGTATTTTTTATGGGACCTAAATCATTCTCCTTTCTCTCCTTCAAAAATCTTTACTAAAATTTGCTTTATTCACTAGTACTTTGCAAAATTAGTTTTTTTTTAATGTGATAAAAATGTTATTTGAATGTTTGCATGGGATAAAAATAGAGGCTTCCAGACTCAGAGATAGGTTAATTGTAGCACAAAATACAGAGATTGATACAAAGCAGCAAAGATAAATCTTGTGTCTCAGTCTCCAACTGGATGTGTAGAAAAACCATGAGCTGGAAAACTCTTACCCTGGACAAGGACGTTAGGATTTTCTCTTAATAGTAACTAGGATTTTCTCTTAACGCAATATAAGGTATTACTGGCTTCTGGTGTTCTGGAGTCTCAACTTACAGGTATTTTCTAGGTTCTTTCTGTCTTGAAAAAAGAACTGGTCCAGACAAGTGCAAAAGGTAGTGAGGTAGGAAAAGAAACATGCTCTACAGAAAGAGTTTGGGACAGTTAAACATAGCAAGAGACGTACACTCTACAGGGTGAAAGTGGACCACCGTGGAAGAGAGAGCGCAGTGGTACCGAGCTCAGTGGCAGCCATCTTTTGTTTCTCCCGCTCCTCCAGCCGACCTCAGGTCTAGGCCCTCCTGTTAAAAATCCACTCAAGTTCCCTTGAGCACTGGAGTTAGCACTCTCTGACTGGTTCCATGTGAAGGACCTTGGGAACAGTTCTGGACCCGTGTCCTGGAACTTTGTAATAACAGGCACACCCACTTCCCCAACCAGTTTGCCACACACTAATCTCGTGCCTCAGGTGTCACCAAAACTACTAAGAACATTCGTGAGAGGGCTGCAGATACGTTGAAAAAGATTAGGATGAGAATAGCCAAGATGGCTGTAATATGTCCCTCACTTTAAGGAAGCCTTATAGACAGGTTTCTTCCAACTGTAGGTCTCTGACCTCCTTGTTCTTAGACCATTTACTTGAGAAAAATTATAAATTCTCTCTCTCAACCTCTTTGAAATGTATATAAATCCTCTAGCCCCAGTTTTATAGCACATGAAATATCTTTCTTAAAGACTTGGAAAGCATTTCTTTGAAATGTAAATGTCAATAGAAATAGCTCCCCTATCTCTCAGTCTCTGTGGGAGAGTAGAAGACTTACTGGAAAGGCATGAATTAGTAAACTCATGGTCTAATCACAGAGAAAACACATTTGCATGTTAGTAATAACTCCATGTCCTCCACAAATCCCTTTCATTAACCTCCACCCTAATGTCCTCTAAGTACTTTTTCACCAACACATGTTAGCACTTAAAACTCTTTTCCCTTTGTTTCTGCTGAGCTGAGTATTGACTTGGTCTCTGTTCTCCCTCTCTCAGGTTGGCAATAATATCAGAATAAAAATCAGTGTTTGTCTGCTCCTGTCTTCCAGTACCTACTTTTTTCTTTAAAATTGGGTAATTAGTTCTGGAAGTGTAAAGAATAGTCTATTTGGTTAGCTTATAAGTGGGATAGCTAGCTAGGGGAAGGACCTGAGATAGAGTTGGGTAATGAACCATACTGACACGAACTGAAATAAAAATAGGCAGTGAATCAGGACTTTGGACCAAGAATGTACTTCCTCAGTAGCCCTCTCTCTACCAAAGAGAGTTGCAGGCAGTCTCTACTAAGTTCCTGAGTTCTGAGGTTTGTTAAAATATAACAAACCTCCTCAAGCAACATAAAATACAGTACACTCCCTACTAAAGAGAGGTGTAGTCACCCTCTACTAAATTCCTGAGTTCTGCCCAACTTAAAATGCAAAATAACCAGTTTGTCTCTAAAAATCTCAGTTTCTTTTAAATCTTGCATGCTGAGGAACTGGGTTAGAGAGGGTGAGTTCCAAATGGTCATCTTAAATCCACAGAGCCATCTGTGGTGAGTGGCTACTAAACAATCGAGCAATTCCTGTACTTCGCTTATCTACACCATGCTATGAATGCGGCCACCACCTGGCAACTCCTCCTAGAAACCCTGGAGCTCTTCTTATTATTATTTCCAGTAAAACTCTTCTAAACTCCTTTGATTCCCAACCTCATTCCTTGATGCCGTGAGACTACAAGCTCTACACATCTGACATCTAACAGGTTGAGAGTTATTTTTCCCCATCACAGAAGGACACCACAAGTAGATTTAAGAGAAATGTGCCTAAGAAAATAGAAGTGAGAAAATCACTATTTTCAACCAAACTTTCTCATTTTTAAATATTTGTTAGAATGTACTCTACATGGTATTTCTTTTCTGGAGGTTTTCATTTAAACATTGTTCCATTCCACTATGAGCTGTAATGCTACAGAAAGAAAGGTTTTATTTCTGAACAAATTTCAGAAAAGTTTTGTTGGTATACACACATACTCCAGAAGACCATAGACTGGCTAATTTATAATGAACAGAGGGAAGTTCAAGATTGAGGAGCCATTTTCTGGTCAGGGCTTGCTTATAGCATCACTCCGCAGCAAAAGGCAGAAAAATGAAAGAGGGCCAGAAATAGCAAGAGGAGACTTAACCGTTTAAAAGGATCTCACTCCTGCAGAAATACCACCAATCCTTTCCTGAAGGTCCAGCCCTCATGGCTTAATCACCTCTTAAAGCTCTGTTTCCTAATACTGTTACAATAGGGATTGTGTTTCCAATACTTGCTTTATTAAAACACATTCATTCTAGCAGTACCAATACCTATTTCATGAGATGATTATGAGGATTAAAGAAGATGGTGTACATAAGGTATTCAGCAGATGGTTAAATATATGCTCAAGCTGAGTGAGTGTTTCCTTTAGGTGCATTTATTAATATGACCTAGAACCCAGATCAACACACCTACTCAAGTTTAAAGACTGTTATTGTAAGCCTCCCTTTGTAAGATGCAGTCTGTTGGTAAATTTCCTGTCCTAACACTTTCTGAAGTTATTTTTTGAACTCAAGGTTCTAGGAGACTTCAATCTACAAACTTCCTCATTCACATCTTACCGAAATCAAACTCCAAAGAGTAAAGTTTATTGTGATGAACAAGACATCGTTGGATTTTAGAACCTCCATATCGGGCAATATGTGTTACATGTTTGCTCAACAGATTCTTTCAGACACTACTGAGTAGATCTAGTTCTCCTTCATTGGCCTCCTCCAGTGAGCAAGCTCTGGAATATCCACATGAACAACTAGAGCCAATCACCGGAATTTTTCCAAGTGGTTTCCTCTTAGAAGACAGAGACAGAGACATTCAATCATTCACTGGAGGGTCCTCTCTGAGTTTCCTGGATCTCACCTGTGCATGCAAATGAGATAGTAGGAGAAATAACTCCATTTTGCTCAATTGTTGCCTTAATACTGCTGACAAAATGTCAATAACTACAAGCAAACATTTCTCCAACTACTTCTGTGGGTCCCCCTACATGTTTTACAGCACATCTTTAGGTCTAACACCACGCTGCCTACTCTGGCCACTGCACAGTGTCTCCCGCTGCACCACCAAGTCTCTCCGTGCTTCTGGCCACATGCAATCCTTGGAGAACAGCACACGGCAAAGTTGGGGTGGAGGAATAACGTATTCATTTTTTGATTTCTTGCTTTACTGTATCAAGGTAGTGTTGTCTCTGCCCCAGTATCACTGGTCTGGAGCCAAACAAATCAGTAACAAAAAGGATGTACTTGGAATGTCTGTTCTTTTTGGAAAGTTGTTCTCAGCGCTCCTGTCGTCTTCTTCCCAGTAGGTGAAGGAATTTCCCTCGGAGGGCTCATTCCTCACAAGCTGAGTGACAGTTACTCACTGGCAGTGACCCAGGCTCCCAGTCTCCCCATCTGACCGGCTCCCTCTTAGGGAGACTCTGAAAAGGGGCTTCGATATGGAAACTAAGATTATGGGGGTTTTACCAGCTACCTTTAAGTGTGAAATATTCGTCACCTTGCTTTCCAGTTTTCTTCTATTACTTCATCTCTTTATTTCTATTATTTTAACCTTAGATTTAACCAATTAACCAACTTTTCTTTTTATTAATAATTTTGATTATTTTAATTTCAACTGTAAAAAGGTATACTTTTATGCTCTTGAATGCAACCCACACCCCAAAATGCTAATATTAGAATGCCTACATGGGCTGAATAACAATATTATGTTAGTAAAATAGAGATAAGCTTTCCCAAAATGGAAAATATTGCTATGACACTCTTTTAAAACTCTTGGTTTATTTTTATGAGGTACTGTGAAAGAACTTGAGTGTATTTGCTGATGGCAAATAAATATTTAATATTTTTCAGACTGTTTTGACTATAATATTTCATATAAGTATGCATGGTAAGTAGTTCTACTCCTAGATTTTAAACCTGTGCCAGATACTTTTTTCTGAAAAATAAATGGGTAAAAACAGGATTTATGGCTTTCGAAAAAAATAGCTTTATTACCTAAGCACATTTTGAGAATATACTTTGCTGACCTTGCTCTCAAACAGCAGACACTGGTGTCTCCAAGGCAGGTGTTCTGATTTGCCTGGTATATCTAAGCACGTGCCCAATGCTCAAGAGAATCCTCAAGATAAAGTGGAAAATTCTCCTTGCCTCTATCAGGAAAAGTACTGATATTAGCATCCTCCAATATTTGTTTTAAAAGGAAATTGATATTCTTCACAATGTTTTCAAGTTTCACAGAGAAAACATATTTTAAGAAATAAAACTGCATTTCCAAACAAAGCTAATCACAGTTTCCCTTGCCAGGTAAGATCAAGTTTTGTAGATTATTGCTCCAATTAAAGAAAACCTTTAAGAATAACATCTCTTAAAGATTCTGAATCAAATATATTTTTATCACCAAGGAGATCTCATGCCTTCATCTTTTTTTCATACCAGATGTCTACTACTTCCATTTCCAATTTTAATATAAATCTCACAGGCATCAGTGGATATCAATTAATCTGGTTCCGCTTACTACCGTCATCACCCATGCAGTATAAAACTTAAAAACCGAAAAGTTGAAACTGACATGTAAATACTTCAAATAGCATAAATGAAAAGGACTGTAGAAATTAGAGAAAGTAATCCCTGTAATATTATCCTAAATTTTGAAGCAACAGAATGTGAAATCCTGCATCCTGGAAAAATTCTGTAAACGATTTTAACCCAAAATCATTCCTCCAGTTTCTTTCAAACCAACTTTTGCTGGATGTTTTACACTGTGTTCAAGATATAACTTAATCTTCACAGTAACCCTTAAGGGCAGAGATTATAATTACCTAGCAAGTACTTACATGGCAAAGCTAGAACTAAGTGTCAACTCCAGTTTCAATTTCTTTATCCCTCTATTGTATAACACAGTAAAGATTTATCCTCACCTCACTCAGCTCCGATTGTTGCGTACTCACCTAGCCCTTGGTCTCGTAACATTGAGAACGAAGTCACAAACCGAAGGGGGAAGTTGGGAGAGTTTTATTGGAAATAATAAGAAAAATAGCTCCTAGATTTCCAGGAGGAGTCCTGAGTGGAGGTCAACCAAGATTCTTTGTCGGGGTAATTCACACTGCAAAATCACAACAATAACACGGGTCAAACTAAAAGCCATCATTAGGATTCCAAGTGTAGGCGCTTAGCTAACAATGATGCAGTAGGGAAGTGAGGCATATAGCAAGGGTGCCTGGTGAATACCATTAACCTTAGCTTCTCTGTAGCTTCCAATCACAGACCAAGGGCATTGCTGGAAGGGAATGAGAGTACGGTTCTAGATATTCTGTCACTTACTCACCTGTGCTTCTGATGCCTACTTGGTGACCAGGTGGTGCTAATTATAGTATAATTTCAAACTGCTGTTTAGTTTCAGGGAGGCTCCCAGACCTGGCTATGGCATCTGCATCTTGATTCCCAGATGTCTTCAGATTCATCTCCAGACATAGTCTTGGTGTGTCTCATCTTTTGCACTGACTTTCTTGATTGCCTCAAATCTCTCTGAGTGCCAATTATTATCTTTCTAACTTAGCTGTCTATAAGACAGTGACCAAGTTTCAAAGGTTAAGAATTGCTAGTGATCATAAAGCACCCATTATAACCAATTTGCATAAATAAAGGCATGGAGAAAAGGGTAACTCGGCCTGATGGGCTTTTATTGAAGCTTGATTGTTGAAATAACACCTGAATTCATTAAACAATAAATAAAATAAGGAAAGGGTCTAATAAAATTTGGAGCTGAAAATTTGGCCAACATCTAAATACCTATAATTGCTTCATCCTTCCTTGTTTGCTTACGATGTGTTCCAAGTAAATGAGGGCAAAAGAATGGATCAACACCTTTGAAAGAAAAATCGTTCCTCATCAGAAAAATCTGTATTTTATTATTTAACCATTTTTACTATGCTAATAATTCAAAGGTTTTCTTTCTCTAATTCAATAGTATCTGACTATAGTTACTATAGTATCTAATAATAGTACACTATAGTGTACAACACATTTGAACTCATGACCTGTAGATCCTTATGGCAACAATATTTAGTGCCTAAATTGTAGAGAAGATACATGGCTTGTGTGCTGGGAATGTAAGAAGGTAGAATTCCTACTACTGAAAATAAGAGATGTTTCTGATATTTTCACTTCTTCCCTATTCTTCTATAGTATCAGAAACACTTTGGACTATACTTATGTAAGAACATGTAAAAATTAAAAATAGAGACAATTCTGCTTACAAAAGATAAAGGAAGGGATCCCCCTCCATTTTCTTGGAGCATTCTCTTCAGGAAATTTTCATTTGCAAAATACATATGTCCTTTTGAAAAGCTAAATGAGCCTTTTGCCAGCCCAAGGACCTAGAAATGTCATTGAAATGCAAACATGGAGAGAGATAGCAAAGCACCTAGTTCCAAACTGTAAAACTCCCTGTTGCCATAAAGAAGTATACTTTTCGTTTGTGTAAGAACAGTTAACTAACACGGATAGTCTTGCCAATTACCGAGTGAAATTAAAATAAACTGTATGTACAAAAAGATGTCACATTCCCTTATTCGAGAACTAGTCATTCTCCTGAATGTGTATACAATGGGTTGTGTCTACTTGGTCATAAAAACTGCAATTTCTTTCTGTCCTTGCAATCTCTTAAAAGATTCCTGCACTAATTTAATACTTATTCAATAGTGTAGAGAGAAAAAAAAAAAAAAAATAGTGTAGAGAGGAGGTTGAGTTAGGAGATTTCTCTATTTCCCAACACTTACCACAATGCTGCTTACAATAAATAAAAATTATACTAAATAACAAAAATTATACTACCTCTACTGTAATGAATGTAAGCTAGACCCCATCCTTCCTAAATTTTAAATGTTTTTCAGAATAATTTCATGACTTCTGGCGAGTTTTACACTTTTGCCTAGCAAAAAAGTATATAAAAATCAAATCTTCAAGACAAGTTTAACTTCATGAAGTTTTAAAAGGTAGCGATAATGAGCATGTGGAAGTTCATGCCTTTCCCTATTGTTGTTATTCTCCTATTTAAATATACTTTCTTTAAGGCTATACAGATTGGGCTAATAGAATAAGGGGAAAATGTTAAATAGCAACCAATTCAACTACACTTTATCTAAATTAAAATATTTTGCTTTCACTCTGATATTCTTTCATTGCTTTAAAACTGAAACAGAGCTTTTGTTCTGAAAGACTTTAGGAAACTTTCCACTAATTAATATGAACAATTGCCTGAAAGGAACATTTTTCCAAGAACAATATCAAAATGACCAATTGCTTGAGTCTCTCTCTTTCCCCCTCCTCTCTTTTCCTCTCTCTTTCTGTTTTATGTTAAGATACTTATTTTACGTTAAGATATTTCTTACTGGAAAAATAATTGAAAAGCATTAGAAAATGAAAGCTCAATACTTGTGAATAGTTTCGGAACAATTGGATTACAATTTTCTGGAGGGAAACATGTTCCTTAATCATTGTCACAGTTAAATTGTGGTGTCAATTTAAGATCTAGTGAAATTTCTCTAAGAGAAAAGCAGCCTACTTGAGGAACAATGATGATAACAGCTAACATCTTCTGACTGTTTTCCAAACACCAAGCACAGTGCTAAACCATGCTAATTCTTGCGACTAGCATGCAAGTAAGAGCCATCCAGTTTATAGCCGGCCAGTTTATAGAGAAGAAAAGTAGGATGCTGAAAAGTTAAATGACTTGCCCATAGTCACTGACTGGTAAATTCAAAGACCCACACCACAGGGCGGGGCTTTGCTTTCAATCCCGTCTTCTGCCTTTCTTGAGACTTCTCTGAATCTACTACCAATAAGCTTGGGTTTCTGCTAGCAAAGAAGCTTATACTAATTCCACACTGAAGGTGATTTTGTTCTTTAATTAAAACGCAATGTAAATTGTTATCCTATAAATATTTTAAGAGTTGTTAATACCTTAAACAACATGTTTAAATACCATTAAAGAGACAGTTGGTCACTCAAGACTGTAAAATCTTTTCCTAATATCTTTGTATTGGATAAGCTCTTGGTTTGCCTTGGGAAATCCAGTGTTTTGAAAACTACAAGTGACGTGGCAGACAGTAGCCAAACAGCAGCATTTGTGATTAACCTCTATTTCCAATGGATCAGCAACCTTTTCCGGTCAAATGATCTCCTGTGCTAATGCTTTCTTTAAGTGCATATTGGAGATGTCACCCCAAGTTAAGCCCATGACTTGAAATCAGGGAGTAATCAGTAAGGCGATAGTGGATCATGGCTCAGGGCATGAGCTCTGGGGTCAACCAGACACTGGATTAAATCTGAACTCCGCATTTACTAGCTCTGTGGCATTGAACGAGGTCTTTGTTCCCTTCATTCCGTGAAATGGATGAAATGATAACCACCTAATCCACGATTTACAGTAACAATGTAGTCAAGTGCAGCTACTAAGGGCAGTCTAGAAATGATTTCAAGGTAAGTGAAATAATGTAGGACAAAGTTTCCAAGAATGGAATGCACGTCCTTTTAGTGGATTTTGTGTGAGATGGAAGATTATACTTATTGCATTATTTATATACTTATTTTATTTTACATCAGAACAATTATAGTCAATACCTGAAAATAATAATCATAGGCATTTTTCCTTAATTTGAGAATTCCTTATTTTGAAATTAAAACAACATAATCAGTTGCTTTAAGGCAATTTAAGAAAAATATTGTCATGGTTTTTTTTTTTTCTTTTCTTTTCTTCTTTTTTTGAGATAAAGTTTTGCTATGTAGTTTAGGCTGACCTTGAACTCACTATGGATCACCTACTGGCCTTGAACTTGAAGTGACCCTTCTGCCTCAGCCTTCTGAGTGTTGGGATTACAGGCACGCACCACTATGCACAGTTAGGTCATGTTTCAATAGGACCAATAGGATGATTTATAATTTGGAAAGCACATAACCAATAAATTTTATGTTCTTCAAAGTACAAATTAACCTCCTTAGAAAAAAAGAGGAAACAAAGAAATCAAGTAAGTTTTTAATGTTTGTATAGAATCTATGATTTGTAAATTCACTTTAAATTTATTTGCATTTTTAAACATAGATATTATCATGAATGAGATATTCTGAGTCTACATGTTAATAAAACCTACTGGAACTCATAGAAAGAGTTGGTAGGTTATGGACAATGTAGAGGTCCTTAATGAAAATCACATGTCTGGTTATTTTCACAAATATTTACTAATCATCCATCTATCCACCCATTTCCATCCATCCATCCATCCAATCAACAAATAGTCTACAATCATGAATGAGACAGACTAGAACCCTGCCTCCACACCAGCATGGGAAATAGGAAATAACTGAATGTCTACTTTTTATAAAATATTGGTGAGCTTTTAAAATTACTTAGAGATTTTGTGTTTATGTTCACTCTATTCTACTCAGTGGATTTAGTTACCATGCTAGAAAAGTTTCTGATAAGTACCATGGTTAAAATAATACATTTTTATCAATAAGTTCAAATGGGAAGATTCCATATGTGGGCATAGACTTTTTCTTGATATTCACATTGGTAAAGTTAATAGTTAAGCATAGTGTTGCCACTTCTCTCTCGGTATATGGTTTCAAATAGTCTAAGTACTCAGGAATGTATACTCTCAGCATTAAACTTCCAGAACATTAATACAAGGAGCACCAGCTATGCCTGTCAATGTTGTAATCACCATTCTTTCAGAGTTCCCATGCAAATTGCCTTCTAATTTGTTCTTATTTTAAAACAGAGAGCACTTTATATTTATGCTTCTCAAAAAAGCACACTTCTTTTCTTCCAAATGACTCAGAATAATCACCTTTCAGTCCTGTGTCAATCTGACATTACAGTTTATTTTTGGTTTTTAGATTTCTTTTTATTTTCAGAAGTAGTAGTCCAAATTAAAAAAACTAGTATTTATTTCTAAATTCATATTTATTTTCCATCGTCCTTACAAAATAAAATCTCAAATAACTGCCCAAAATTTAAACTTGGAGAAATATATAGGACACAACAATTTCATGGAGTCTAAGCCCTGATTTAGCCAAAATATTTAGTGGAAAAAATTTCCATTTGAAAGCATTTCAGAGGATAAGTGAATAGATTTAAGTGCCATATGACTATCATCACTTCAAGTAAGGAAAAGTAATTTCCCATAAAGAGCTACCTATTGTAGGAGAAAATGCAGTAGATGAGTTATTTTCTTAACTGACATTATTTCTGCACTTAAGATTTCTTTACCAAGAAACCAATATTAAGAAAACTCAAACTTCAATCAAATAAAGTTTCTTCGGTTTGCTGACTTCAGATTACCCTAAAATCATGGATGTATTATGCACCCTCACTTGGATCACTACAATATTTGAATGTTCATGTAGTAACTCCAACACATAAAGTGGACATAAACTGAAGTCCATAAAAAGCTGGACATAAACTGAAGTCAAATACTGATTAAACATAGGGAAAAGAGCCATCGTGGCATGCTAGAGGCAGAATCAGTGACAAGTCACTCAAAGACACTCCCCAGGGTCAGCACACAGCAGCTACAGCAGGTAGAAGAAGACCAGGTGTGGGAATACAGCTTTCAAAAGAGAGGGAACAGATGAAATTTAGAAACAAGGATAGTTAAAATATAAGGCAGGGTAGCTGCTGGACGCCAGCGCTGCTTGCAGCCCAGGTTGGAGAACTCACCATTCGGGAAATGTACACCTTTCTCTGGGGGAAGCAGCCCAGTTAGGAGAGTGTTGATTGGCACCCAGCCTGTCTGCTGCAAATTCATGGTGGGCCTTGAGCCCACTAAGCCCAACAGTTCTCCCTCCAGGACAAGGGCCCCAGAGAATGAGATATTTTTTTCTAGGCCATTACATTCTATAACTCTCCCTGTCTTTTTCTGGGATGGTGAAATAGTAAGATTTTTGAAAACAAATTCTTAATTACCTGATATTATCTAAAGTTAGCTTCTGAACTGTTGATGTTACTGACAGTTGTTCTTTCTTCTCAGAGAAGAGCCTAATATATATTCAGAACAGACTGCAGCAGGGGCAAACCTGTGGCACACGTGGCGTGGTGGGCACACGGAGCACTCTCTGTGGACACATTGAGCCAAGGCACCCCAGAGGCCAAGCACTGGATAACAATTGCTTTTTCTAAACTAAAACCTTAGTATCGGGTTTAAGTGTAGTGCTGGCACTTTGCAATAAACAAGTGAGTTTTGGGTTGTAATTTGGGCACTCTGGCTCTAAAAGGTTCGCCATCACTGGACTAGACTCTCAACCTGGGTACATCACAAAAAAAAAAAAAGCCATTGCCAGAAAAACGCCCATGTGACAGTGGAAGACATAGTCTTCTGATTTAATCTTCAGACTTCAAAATGGCATCACAATTATGATGAGAATATAAGGCAACAAGATGCCTCCAAAGACTCTTAACTCTACAAAAGTTGATCACACAGATATGGAAGTAGATGACATTCCAGACAAAAAATTTTTTTTAAAAAGTTATTAAAATCATTAATGAAATCAAGGAAAAGACAAATAAGCAGGTGAATGAATCAATTACTAAGTATCAATAAGCTTAAAAAAGATACAAATAAGCAGCTGAACAAATGAAGGAAAATAATGTAGGAGATATATATATGAAAGACTACCACGGTAAAGAAACAGAGAGGCAAGGAAAAAGAATCAAGCAGAAATTCTAGAAATGAAAACTTTGAAGTCAAATAAAAACAGTCAAAAGTCTCTTCAAGATGAATTAGAAGAAAAGATATCAGGAGTTCAAGACAAGGTGGATACACCAGTAGAGTCAGTAACGGTGACAAAAGAACAGGAGATAATGAAAAGATTATCCAAGAGCCCCGAGACACCTCTAAAGGAACAAACTGAAGAATCATTGGCTTGGCCTCAAAGAGAATATTGAAGTACAAGCTGGAAGACTAAAAATTCTGTTCACTGAATTTATTGCAGAAAATTCCCCCAAATCTGGGGGATGATATGGATAGCCATGTAAAGGATGCATTCAGAACCCCAAATAGACACGACCACAAAAGAGCCTCTCCTTGGACCTTCATAACCAAAGTGCCAGAAACTCAAAGCAAGAAAGAATATTAAAAAGTGTTAGAAATGCCAAATCACTTCCGAGGGCAGAAGGGCAATGCGATCAGAATGTCACCGTCTACTGCTCATCACCATGGAACATTAGATCTGCTGGTGCAGAGTCTCTGCAGCTCCCTTCCCCTCAAGTCCTGGCAGAAGAATGTGGACTGTGCCTTAGGCAAAGGTCTTCTTGAAAGACTGTTGCCCTGGGAGAATCAAGTATCTCAAAGGTAAGGCCTTGGCCTTAACCACCTGGTCTCAGTTTCAAAACCTCCAAGTTAGTAATTGTGAAAAAAATCAGAGCTTTGGGTAATGAGCTCTGCAAGCTAAGCTTGCCAGGCTGCAGAAGAGAAACAAAGACAGGAAAAAATGCATTCATTTAATATTTACGGAGCTTTATTAGCGCAAAAGTACATAAACCTCAAGTGCATCTCATCTCGTAAGATTTTCACTTTGCTCAGTTTTTAATATTTGTTATTACATTCTTCTGATTACATGCCAGTAATTTCCATTTAGGTTGAAATAGAATTGTATGATTATATCTTGCGTCCAGGACCAATTTGGAAAGCAAGAAGTAATCAATCCATAGAAGTAAAATTTTCATGGGCCAGAGAGTAAAGGAGCATCCTTCTCCTAAGTGGTAGCACAGTACTTCGGCTTTCAAGATGCGCAAATTTCCTCAGAGGTCAGCACAAGACCTGGCAGGCAGTCTCATAGACCAAGAGACAGCAGAGCATCGTGGCCCTTCAGTTACTCTGCTGCACATCTCTGAGATATTCAGGGAAATATCAGAGCTGGCATTATGAAGCGAGAAGCCTCGGGGAGGTAATGTTACCTCGAAGCATCAAGACCAAGAGAGGTTTGCGGAAGCGCATTCCCCATCTGTCTCCCGGCATGCAAGGAAAACGATTGAGCACATTTTCAGTTTGATATTTAATGAGCAGAAAGAACCACTGCAAATCCAGTTCATGACTACAGGTTTATCATTCTTGAGTTTTTATATCACTTTAATCTTGTCACTCAGTTAATATTAAAAAATAAAATCAAGTTTAATGAGCATGTGATAAGTCAAAACTATCTGGTTAAGGAAGAGCCTTTTATTAGTCCTTGTTGTCATCTCCTCCTTTGATTCTTAGCCTCCTAGACCATCAGAAAAAACGGGAAAGTCAGCAAAGATGGAGAGGGAGAAACCATCTGGAAGTCTGTCTAGCTGCAAACTAAAAGCCCACTGCTGCCAGGGTTCCTGGAAATACTAACGTTTACGTCAGGACACTTTTCCTTCTCATACAGCTTCACAGGCTCCTAAGAGGTCACAGTGCCCCGTACAAAGTGTCTGTTCTTTGAACCTAGCTTTGTCACATCCTACTTGTACCCCTAAATCTTCAGAGCCAAGCTTGAAGCAAGTCTTATGGGGAACGTACTGATGAGATAGCTAATACCGAGTTGTACACATGATCACCAGGCAATTTCAGAAAGGAAAATAAGGAAAATATTGAATGGTCAATAATATGTGAGTGGATGTAAAAGAGCCCTTGAAGGTGTCTTAAGAGAGAAAAATGGGAGCATTGAAAAGAACTCATAAAACAAGTCCTCGCAGAAAGCACATTGTGTGTCAAAATTTCTTCCTCATGGATTTCATGCAAAACTAAACAAAGATGAGCATTCAAATGTATGTAACGGTAGGCTGGGCAGCACAGAGCTTGGAGTTGTAGAGACTGTATAACGGATCCCTTAGTTTGAGCAACTACGAGCCACGCAGGTGCTTTATCCCAGCCTCAGCCTTCCCTGTACCCGACTGCAGCTTAGACGCATATTTCTCACTATCTATGGGATTGATTCCAAAGGGAATAAAGCCCGTAAAATATCTTGGGTACATTTAGATCTGCTCTGTCACACATACATGATGTGAAACAAATCAAGAAGCGCACAAAAAAAACCAGAGTATAAACATTTAGGAGATTGATAGCACAATAATCTCCTGTATACTAACTTATGATTTTCCTTATTCACATGACACTAATCAGAATACTTTTAGCACAGTCAGAATCAAAGCACAGAGATAATCTCAAGAATTCAAGTTCCAAGCAAAATTCTGTTTCTTTGTGGGAATTGGAAAAGCCTACTTTTCAAAGTCTAAAAAAGACAACATATATGAGAAGCAAGTGATCATGGGAACTTGTCAAGTTTGGCTAGAGTTTGTGGTGCTTTTAATTTCTAAACCTTGAAAAAGTATGTGAAACATAATTTCTCTACCTATTTATTTATTTTCACATAAAGTTATCTCAACACTTATTGGCAGAAAACAACATTTTGGCCTCAGAATTTCTGTGAGTCCAGAGTGTGAGTGTGGTTTTTCTATATCCTCTGCTCGGGGTCTCTGACAAGACTGCCCTTAAGGTGCCAGTCACAGCTATACTCGCATTTTAAGGGCTGAGTGGGTGTAAAGCCCCTAAAGCGGTTTTCAGTGGGACTGTTTCATGAGCTTCTGACTGAAGGCTGCTCTGGTTTCTCAGCCATTTGAGATTCTCCAAAGGGGCAGCTCCCAGGAGGGAAGCTGTTTCCCTTCAGAGCAGGTTAGGAAAGGGCAGCATAGAACGGATGGGAACATGACAGAAATCACTGTCTCCTTTAATGTACTCTTGGAAAGGACATCGTAACAACTGTGCCATATTCTAGTCATATGAAGCACCCACACAGGGGAAAGGGTTCCACAAAGGCACGAATACCAGTAGAGACGGGTAACTGGGAGCCATTTTAGATTCGGGCCCTCACACTATGAAAAATAAAACTTCACTCTCACTGAATTTTAGAAATAAAATGATTTCCACAGCTTTTCTAACATTTTTTCTTTTTAATTGGTAGAAGTTCCTTAAAGATTACTGGCTTACAATTCCACATTTGGTTCCTGGGCCCAAATAATCCTCTAGAATGTTCATTTTTTTTAGAATGTAGACTCCCTCCTGAAGGATAACACTCTTTCTTGACAGATATCCTCTCAAATGATACTTCAGTGTTGGGTGTGGTGGCACTCACCTGTAATCTCAGCATCCTAGGAGGCTGAGGCAGGAAGACTGCAGGTTAGAGCCCAGCCTGGGCAACTTAGTGCAGCGTTGCCCCATCTCCCTTCCTGCCTACTCTCCTCGGGTACTAAAAAAAAAAAAAATAGCTAGAAGATAAGATTCCTAATGTATTCAGCACGAAGTCATGATAAAAATTTAAAGTGACAAATATGCTAATTACCCTGATTTGATCATTACCCAGTTTATATATGAATCAAAATGTCACACTGTGCTCCCCAAAAAGTTACAGTTACTATATGTCGATTGAAAATAAATACAAATCTTTAAGGTGCTGTTGCACAGTTTTATCGGGTCCAAAGTTTCTGGTTGGTGTGGTATGGGATAAACCAGCAGATCCATGGTCCCCTGCGATGGCTACGCCTTGCTAGGAATTAGGTCTCTTAGTTTCACCCAACTCAGGATTCAGTGTCACTGGCTCAAATTCTGTTGAGTCCTCACTTGTGCTGCGGGCAGCAGAGGAAAATGAATCCTTGGAAGACTTGTCATTGTCAATCAACACAAATTGCTACCAGGATTGAAGGGGTTGAAGAGTCACCTCCCACCAAATCGGCCTCCTCAAGATGTGACACCATAACAAGGGCCTTCTGCTGCTGATAGTATGAGCTACTTAGCAGCGGCAAATGAGATTCCTGGTGAAAAGGTGTGCACTGCTGGGTCTGTGTGCAGCCTCCATCCCTGTCACCATGTCTACCAAATTCATTTGTCTCATTTGGCGGCAATGACTGGCCAATGACACAGTTGACTGATGTCTTTGGTTGTTTAGTGCTTATTTGAAGATCGATCTCTTCTGGGAGATGTAAATGAGTGATACAAAAATCATCACACTTTACGCTCACTGCCATGTATCCATTCACACGCCTCCTACAGAGGGCCACATAGTCTGTATCTATAAAATAGAACAGACACAAGGTAACTCTCAATAAATACTCCTATTCAAAGAGAAGAAAAGGAGACACGATGCAGTCATGATTGCACGGTCCACAGCTCTGCGGCGACTCAGAATTCCCGTTGTGCAGGTGACTCTATATCCTCCTGCTCAGGAGCTAAGGAGGTTCTTGATTTGGCCCCCACCTCTGCTTTCCAGGAGTGGCTCTCAGTCAATGGCTCCCACAGCTTGTATCTCACTAATCTGGGAAATGAACCATCTTAAATCAACTTTATCCGGTTCTAAAAAGGATTTTAGAAACTATGCCTTCTGTGGCAGTTCTCTTAGCCTAATTTCTACCTGATAAATGGGAGACTCTGAAGTTATTTTAGCTACTAAACGACCTCAGTCCTTTTTAGGCTGCCTGGTGGTACTTTAGCTATCTATCTCCAAATTTCTGAAGGTCATCTGTACTTGATTGTAGTCAACCATATTTACACGTGTGAAAAATGTATATATTCTGTTCTTATCAACTATTATATAGTTATAAAATTCACAAATCTTTGGGTACTTTAAGTATTGTTGCCTCATCAAGATTCTGATGGGATCATGCTTCCTAGAAGCCATTTAATCTCCTGAGAGCTTGGAGTAGTTGCCAATTTAATTCTTTCCAGTATCTTCACAAAGCAGAAGAATGTTATTCCTCGATTTGATCTAGGCTCCTAAATTACATCTCAAAGACCCTTGATTTTCTCTTTGCACCAACACTATATCTTAATTTGATACTATTTTACTGACTGGAAAGATTAGAGAAGCAGAACTTTTTTAAAGTCTTACCACTCAGCACATTTTAGAAGCTCTCTACTGTTTCTCTATTCTTTTTACTAACTGGATAGCTCTTTTCTGACCTCATCTCTCTCCATCTCTCTTTTATTACCTTATTCAGTCTAACTAAATGGAATTAGGTCACTGGCTTTGTTCTCTTCTTGGAATCTTCTTCATCCAAGCCTACGAATTAAATTCTATGTCGACCTTCAAGGTGATCACATGTGACAGTTTTTACAAATATTCCAGAACTACGTCCTACAAGCTACCATTTTCAGAGCCTCCTATATAAGCTCTATCCAGTTCTAAATTAATGCTGCATATTATAACTTTTGTTTTATTAGCATTCCAATTATAAATTTTGCTTCAGATAATTTTTGCTGTACAACAAACACACAAATCAATGACATACAAAAATAAGAATTTATTTCTCAAACATCTTACTCATTGATTGAGTGCACCTGCTTTTGCCAGTTGGACTCATTTACACATCTGTGGACCTACTGAGTTGAGTTGGACTGACTCGAGTAACTCTTTTCAAATGGGTCTGCAGATTTGCCAAGAAACTCTTTTGGATGAGTCTTAGAATATTCTTAGACCAGTGATCTAAACAGGCCATGATATTTTCATGTCAACAATAAAAGCTTGAGGCATATCCACCATACACCAATTTTTGTTTCTCTTTGCTGAAAAAAAGCTAAAATGTTTTTACTTTTAACAACTCATTGGCCAAAGGAATCCTACTATCCAAACCCAGAATCTAAAGATGAGACAGCATACTTTAGGTTTTGTGGGAAAAATTACATGGAAAAATTGAAGAAGAAATGAGGTTTGCTTTACCACCAAAACATTTTAATGGAAATGATGATAAATTTGATGCATTTATATTCAAAAATGCTTGTAAACAACCTTAGTAGAACCATGATGCAACTAAGGATACAGTTTTATTGATATGAATGACAAAGAAATAGATTCGGGCAACCTTAGTGTATAACATGTAATAATTTTTCAGGCATATACTGTGAAAAGGACAGAAAAGAATAATAATTTAGAATATATGCAGCTATATGGAGGGTACATAAGAGAAAAGAAGTCAGCAAATGGAGCAAAGAAGGACCATCTATGTATGAAGCAAAATACAATTGAGTGGGGTGGTAGATACCATAAGAAAATAATCTGAAGGAGAAAGTAGTAGTGAAATGTGCAGAAAGGTGAAAAAGGCTGAAACCTGAAAATAGCCAATTACATTTGGCAATTAATGGGTCTTATTTCCAAGAAGCATTCACCAAACTTGTACATGGTTTAATGAGATCTAAGTACAGATAGTGGATCATAGCATCTGACTCCAGAGTTGCCTGCCTTCAAACCAATTTAATAAGAATAAAACATTCACCGACAGCTTCCTAGGGGCAAATTAAATATTAAAAGTCTTTGATATCTACATCTAAGAAGTTCTTACAACTGGATGCATATGGAAGGAGGGTAATCCAAGTTACAAAAGCTAAAAGAAAAATTAGTTTGGAAATGCCTCTTCAATCTATCTCATTTACAGGATAGGTAATAAAAATATAATTAGAATAAAACACATTAAGAGGAATAAATTCCCCAAGTTTACCCTACTGACTTTGACTTTGTGTTCTAGGAGAACTTATCTAAATGAGAAAAGGAAAAACACAGCCCACTGGAAATAATAAAATCATAAGTAATATCAGTAAAGTTATTTTCTTCCCACAAGAGAGTGCCCAACAGTGCAAGTTAGAATTCCATACATAGAAGATATAACAATGTAAGATTTGGACCCACTAGGAGTAATTTGTTTTCTATTCAAATGCAATATTTTCAGATAGATCAAGCGCACGAAGAAAATGCTCTACATGGACATGTGGACTATACCTATTAGCAAAGCTTTGCCCACTTTTTTAATAAACATGGTAAAAAAAATCCATTGATTTTATGTATATAGTCATTATGAGTTGAATTATGTACCCACCAAAAAGATCTGCCGAAGTCTTAGTGCACTGGTCCCTAGAATGTGACTTTATTTGTAAATAATGTTGGTGCAGAAGTAATTAGTTAAAATGAATGCTGGAACAAGGTGGGTCCCTAATCCAATGTGACTAAAGTCCTTATAAAAGGATGACTATGGAAAGACGAAGACACTTGGTGTGCAGAATTACAGTCATGCATCTTCACCATGGAACCACAAGACTTACTAGCAAACCACTGGAGGCTTGAGGAATGCTCTCCTAAACATTCCAGAAGTAGCCTGGCCTGCCACCATCTTTAGTTCAGATCCATATCTTCCAGAACTGTGAGAAATTAAACTTCTGCTGTTTGGAACCACTCGGCTGTGGTCCTGTTCCAACAGTCCTGGGAAAGTAATGCAGCAGGTGACAACCTGACAGAATGTATATTTGTATCCTGTATGAAAAGTCTAGCAACCTAACGGTGCCCATGTCACAAAATGGTAATCAGCCAGGCACAAATTAATTAAAACGAGTTATCAAAGTTATTGGTGACTATTCCAAAAGTGAAGCTGTAGATTAGAAACTGGTCTAAGAACAAAATGATTAAGTGGAAATTCTTAACAATGTGTGATGCTTGGTGATAAAGATCGAGGGCTGTGAACTCAGGACACCTGACTTACACGTCCAGCCCCACCGTTAACTAGCTGTTTAACCTCTAGCAGTTTATCTGAGTTTTCTAAAATCCAGTTTCCTCACCTGTGAAAAGAAAATCCCCATGATGTCTTCCCTATAGAATTCTTGTAAAGACTAAAGCATGTTTTCCAAAGAGTAATGCCAGAACAGAGTATGATTTGATAAATTATCTAAGGTTGTGATTCTTCTTCTATAATCTGATGAACTTCTGTGCCTTTTTAGAAATTTTTGTCCTCCACCATTGCAGATCCACTTTTTCCCCTTTCACTTTCTTTCACCATAAAAAGCAGTTCTATAACATTCTTTCTTCACCCGAGGCCTCTAAAACGATGTGTGTGCTATGACTTGGTGCTCTAGAGAGGAAGTCTGAGTTATGGTAGTGAAACATCCACTTTCTCCAAGGAACTGACCTAGCCTTCGCTGGGTAGCAGGAAGGACACAGACAATTTATTTTGCCTCCCAAAGTATCTGTTTACTCTGCTGTAGAATAAAATTGTAATGTTGACCTTATTAAAAATAAGTACAAAATATAGACAAAAGTATCTAACACACAGGATACACCCAGAGCAATCTGTACAGATATCAGGCTCAATCCATTGTCATGCCCACCCCATAGTTGTTACTTTATCACTCAAACAGCTTTATAAACTTGCTCCTCAGGGCTTTGCAACCTCCTTCAGTCCTGTGCAACCTACATACTGTTTACGGAGTGAACTTCATGATATTATCATGCTTTTTATAAAGGTCACATATTCATGATTCATAATTTTATTTACTTTAGACCCTTCTTTCTGAACTGCAAACCTTTAGAGTCCAGGACCATTCCAAAACAGCAGGCATTGCGGTGCCCCACCCTGGTCCCACCAATGAAGGATTTCTTTCATTAACTGACAGAAGGTGGACTTGCAAAGCCAGAGTTTTCAGAGATTGCCTCATTTGCCCTGCCCCGGCCCAGGGCACCCTGCATCCAATAATACACCAATATGAGCAGATAAATCCCTGACCAACTTGATTCGCAACACCAAAAAAGGTCATTCTGCCTCCAGAGCTCTTCATAGGGTTGGCTGCGGCCCTGACTGGGCTTGCATTCTTACCTTCTTTTTCTGCTTATCTCTGCTTCAGCTCCTCTCTTTCATAAGGTTGATCCTAAGGACTGTCCTTAATAATGTCCTTGCTCATCCGTCTCAATCCGTGTCCTGGCAGACTGAACCTGCAACACCCGCCTAAGTGAGCAATGCTTTGTAGAAGTCACCACCATACGGGTTTGTCAAAACAAGCCTTTCCTCTCTTTATCAAACTAATCACACTCCTGCCAAGTGTGCGTTCACTCATTCATTCATTTTTCAAGTTGAGTAAAGAATGCTTCCTTCCCCACCGGCTTCTTTCTTTATAAACCAGCAATAAAAATACTTGCATTTTAAGTAAATGTGAATAAAGCCAGGCATGGCGGAGCACGCTTGCAATCCTGATGCTCTGGGAGGCTAAGGCAGGAGGATCAGAAATTCAGCCTGAACAATTTAGCAATTTAAGGAGACCCTAACTCAAAACAAAAAAAGAGCTGAAGATGTACCTTGGTGAGAAGTCCCTTAGCTCAACTCCAGTAGTGGAAAGGAAGGAGGGAAGGAGGGAAGGAGGGAAGGAAGGAAGGGAGGGAGGGAGGAAGGAAAAAGAAAAACAAAGAAAGGAAAACGAGAAAGAACAAATATGAATAAAACAAGACAGTTGACCTTCTACAAGTAGGTATGAAGTCTAAATAAGTGCACATGAGGAAATAGAAATTTCTATTGCTGTCCCGAATCATAGGTAACTGCACTCCCCCTTTTTTCTCTCTGTGTGCAAACCCTACAAATGACAAAGTCAAGGTTCAGCTTTTCTAGTGAGCTTCTCCTTGCAAGTCTCACTTTATTTATATATATGTTCAATGCCAATTATATGAATCTTTGTAACTAAAAATCATTACCTTTACTTACTTTTAATTCAAAATATGTGACTGTGGGTTGGGGATTTAGCTCCACCATAGAGCTCTTGCCTCACGAGCACAAGGCCCTGAGTTTGATCCCCAGCACCACCCCCCACCCAAATGATTGTAATAGACAAAGTCTAACAAAATTAATTGGAAAGACAATAGGTATAAGTTAACTACTTCCCTGTATAACATTCTGGAATGTATAAAAATGGCAATAAGAGATTTTGGATTAAAACAGGCAGGTCCCCTTAAGACAACCTTCATTATTTTCCAAAAATAAAATAATACTGATTTCTAAAGTTCTATAAAACAATGTTCTCTCTTTCCTTATCTCCAGATAAAGTCAGGGAAGTAAAAGTTGGAAAAAATAGTAGCAGTTAACTTGTTTTATCTGCAAAATTTCCATTCATCATCCATTCCCAAAGCGTTCTACTAGCACCAGAATGATAGGATACAACTAACTCACCATCAGGGGAACAAGTAAAAAGCCAACAAATATTTAAAATCAGCTACCTAGTGAATAAACAAAACATCACTCTCGGTTTCTTTCCTAATAGGAATCTCAAAATTACATTCTTCAAAAAGCATGTTTGCAAGTGTATACTATGAACATGACACATTACAAAAATTTTCCTCTGAATTTTAGGGTTAAAATAAGTGAAAAAAAGAAGTTTCTAAAATAAGATCAGATAGGCAAGTAACAAGACATATTTTTTTCAGCCTGTAGAATTGCTACCATAGCCCAGCCAATTCTGCAGTGTATACAGAAGTTCTATTTTGCAACTTCACCCATGAGTGACTGTATATTCAGAATTATTTAAAGTTATTCTCTACTATTATATTTATAGATCAGCTCAGCAATAATTCTCAGTCTTGCCTAAATCACTAACCCTGTACAAGGTTGCTCTAAAATTAATGTTATACTCAACAACTGTTCTTATGTTTTCTGGCAGCATTTCAGCCACATAAAGTAGTATTTGAGAAAATGATAGATATTCTATCATTTTCACAGAAACAATCAATTTCCCTTCCTAAGACACTTAAATGTAATCTCAAATAAGTAAAAATTTTTGTCTTTTTATTATAGGTGTCAGTAACATTAATAGCTTTGAAATATAAAATTACAGTGAGATGACTGTTCTACTACCATTAGACAACCATAAACTCTTAAGAAAGGGCAACTAAAGACTTAACCTCGTGTACAGCTCAACTACAGTGAGATACTCACTGATTGTCCAAGACCTTTAACAAAGCATTGACATCATAATACTTACACTGAGCCCTGCAGGATTCTGGAGTAAGTGGAGAAATTAAGGCTGACTCAGCGCAGCAGGATTTGGGATAAAGCAATGATAGGGGGTGCTCGACTCAGATGTAATTCTAACATTTAAATTCAAATGTGCTCCGTACTAATCTCTTTTCAGTTTACTGCTTACAGTTAAATTAACCTACAAAATTAGTCATTAAATGAAGCCATAGAAAGGTACGTTTCTACAGGATCTGGGCAGTTGGCAATGATCCAGTTTGTCGCAGTTCTCTTTCTTATTTACTTCACGTTTATCTTTCTTAGTGTATTTGTATGCACAGGAAAAAAAACAGTATTGCTGAGAGCATCTTTGGATGACAGGACTGTAAATTGGGTGAAAATATGTAATTCACTGGTGCTTCATTCCAGAGAACTTAAAGCAGTATGATGGAAAGAAATAGGGGGAAAAAGGAGGCAAATGAAATGTTCTGTCTAAAAAGTCTTTGACTCTTCTGTATTTTTTTCAGTTCTAGAGACTAGAACACTCGTTCTTTGGCTGACCTTTTCCCATCTGTGTCTAAGAAAGAAAAAGCTGAAGGACATTTTTTATAGAATTAGAACAAAAATGTGAGAAATTAGAGGTCAACCCTGTAAAGAATTCACTATAAATATCTCCTCAAGATTTGTCAATCCTGAAAATAAATACAAAGTTATTGAAGTTTATAAATTCTTGATATTTGTCATCTCTTTATAGTGAGAGTTTTTACCTAAGATTTTCCTATGATTACTGTGATCAAATATAAGATGTTTTGAATTAGTGTACTATATGTGAGTCAGTCTTGGCCATATAAAATATATAGGTATGTATTTCATACACATATAAATGTATTTATATATCCACATATACATGTGTGTGTGCAAGAGAGAGACAGAGAGAAATTAAAAGGGAAAGACAGACAGGAAGACAGAAAAAAAGAACCGGAGGGTACACGGTCCGTTCTCAGTCAATTATCCCTACCACAGAAGTTAAGACAGAAAGAAGAATCCAGGTTTAGTTTCTGTATACAATTAAAAAAAAAATTAACCTTATGGCAAAGTCTTCCTTTATTTATTTTTTCGAGTTGCAAGGCTTACATGTTTAGAGGGTTGAAGCAAGAGCTGTCGATGTGATTATAGGAAGCGGCGAATAAGTAATCAGTTTGTAAATTGTAACCTCATGCATCTAAATCTTGCGAAGACCTTTGTGGGTTGGAAATAGGAGGAGAGCCGGAGAGTTAGAAGCATGAGCGGGCCTCGAGCCTGGTCTTCCTGACCTGCATTCTAAGGTCTACCTTCCCTCCAGGGTAGATTGATCTAGAGACACGTGTGAGGAGCCTCGCTGCTTCCGTGAGAAGTGACTTCGGCAGTGTGGGAGCATCCTCACAAGCTCCGGTAGGACACGGGGAGCAACCAGCCTTGGCCTGACTCCACGGCCGACGGCTAAGAGAATGAAGGGTGTGAGGCCTGCAGCTCCTGAGCCTAAAATTGACCCTCGGGAGTTCTGAAGAGGTGCCTTGGTGGGTGGAAGGCATTCATGCGCCTGGAGAAGGGTTCAGATAGGAAGAGTCTCAGCACGAGCTAACGGGAGAGACGCCAGCCATGGTGACTGGAAGACGCCACTTCCCTCTGGACGGCAGGTCTGTGAGGTACGTGAAAGCAACATGACCCCGAGGAGACACACAACTCAAGAACTCTCAATTCATTGTTTTTCTTTATTTAATCTCAAAAAATAACTGCTTAAAATTATGTTTTCTCCCATCAAGTCACACAAATGTTTGTATTGAAAACCAAGAAAAACATACTACCCTTTGGCACAGTCTGAGCCTGTGACCGCATGACATACTTTCTCTTTTTTAAGCGTTATCATCATTTGCTTTCATTCCCTTCAGGGAAGCTCTAGTCTAGTCTCCACCTTATACAGCTAGCCTGTCGCTGTGACATCTGAAGCACCCTGAATTGTGCCTGCACGATTGAGTTCGCACTCTACAAACGCATATTTAAGGAAGGAAGGAAGGAAGAAGAGGAGGAGAAGGGAAAAGAAAGAGAAGGAAGGAAGGAGAGAAGGGAAGGAGGAAAGATAGAGGACAGGGAAATAAATTCCCTTGACTCTTCTGCCTCACACTGATTTTCCTAAAATAAGAAGAAAACATGGTTTAAATCCCTGCCCTACCAGTCAAATTACTTCAACACTCCAAGTCTTATTTTCTTACCTATAGAACGAAGATAGTGCCATCTCTCTCATTGAAGTTTTAACAGAATTTAGATAATTCTTGTACAGTGTTGAGTGGACTGTGAATTTAAAAATCAGCCTTCACTATCCAGAGGTCGTTATTAGTATTGCTGTTGCTAATAGCACACACTATTCATATCTCATCACTTCGTCTTTATTATTTTCTATTTCACATTTATTTACTTGCTAGCTTAGCGTGCATGTGCCAGGAACAGTCTAAGCATATCACAAAATTAAACATACTCAACCGACAATGTAGATATTATTATTATTATTCCAGTTTTGCAGATGAGAACACTGAGGTACAGAAACATTCAATAATTTGAGCCAGCAGGTTATAAGCGAAAGAGCCAGGCTTCGAACATCGGCATCTGTATTCCACAATCCCCATCTTCATCATCATCTCTTCCCTCCTACTTGTTTTTGGGTTTCTTGAAAACAAACTTCTAACTTGAAATCTGTTTTTAAATCTCCTGTGACTCCTAACATAGTCTAGAGAACACAGCTGTTACTTGTTCTTTCTCCTAATTTAAAAAGTTTTATATTTTTATTAGTCTAAGCTTGCAGTGCATAATGTTTATGTTCCTTGTGTAGATTTGGTACATGTACGTAACATTTTAATTCTTTTCATCTCCTTTGCCTTCTCTCCCTCCCTCTCTTGATCTTCTTTGCAGCTAAGCTCTGTTTCCCTACTTCCTATTGATCTTTTATTTTGCTCTTTATTTATAATTCTGGTTATTGCTTTATTTCCTTCAGTGAGAATACAGTATCATGTTGCAGTTATAAGGAAAACAGTTTATCTGTAGAATTCATATTTTAAATTGACATATAAAGTCAATTTTTGCAAGACTATTCATTGTGTGGCGATCTGTCCTGTAAATACCTTTCCCTGTTTGGTGGTGGTTGCCAGATATTTTTAATAGTCAGTGCCAAGTGTTATAGAAATGATTCTGTATTGACGATTTTGGAAATTCTATTACTTTACTGCAATTGCCAAGTTTGCTTAACATGACTTAGTGGATCTGAGACCAAGCGACTCTAATTCATCTAACCACTGACAGGCTAAATTGTTAGTCGCCAAGGTTTTACTAACAGATAAAGGCAAATTAGTGTAATTCTTACACTGATGTCCAGTTCTCATCCCGCTCTCTTGAGAAATATCTAATAGCTGACACATGCTGTCGTTTTCATTTCATCGGTTGCCGTCCACTGACCAGCTGCTTTCCCTGTGACAGTCACTAAATTCTTCTTTAATGTTGCTGAATCCCAAAGAAAATCCTATTAAAAATTGGGGTCTGTAAAGTATTCATTCGGTAAAAATTATTGAAAGTTCCTGACATCTAAAAAGTTGCAATCATAGCCCTGTATGCATCTTTTTCCTTAGCCCCCTCTTTTTTTGCATAGTATGCTATTTTAACAGCCCACTTTGGTGGAAATTTGGGTATGTACTTGTTCTTTCTCTTCAGCGGTCATCATTACCTTTTTGAGATAGGGTCTTGCTTTGTCTTGCAGGCTGGCCTTGAACTCACCAGGTAGCCCAAGCTGGCCTCGAACTTGAGTGCAGTCCTCCTGCCTCAGCCTCCTGAATGCTGGAATTACAAGCATGCACCACCATGCCCAGCTTGTTAGCTTCTGCAGTCAGTGTTTGCCCAAGTCAAGAATGGTGTCCTATTTATCATCTCCAAATATATTGGAGATCTGCTGCTTATTTTGTTGTTATACTTGTTATATGATCTTCTTGTTCCACTTTAAGAAGAAAGGTACAGCATACTAACATGGACAAGAGTTTTAAAAGAAGGTATTCTGTTGGGCATCCGACTCAATCAACATGTATGATGGTTTTTAAAGGTACTAGAGAAATGTTTGGATGAATATTTTTTAAAAGATTAGAAAAAAAAGATTAGAAACAAGCCAGAGATCATTAAAAAAAATAATTTTGATTATGTAACATCACAAATAAGTGATTGAAATGTGCATTGCAAACAGAGGAAAATATTTTCCCTCTGTGTTTTAGACAGAGATTATTGTAAGAAATGTTCTAAGATAAAAAAGGTAAAATTAGAGGGAGAGAGAATCAGTAAGAAGTCAGTTTAAAAATAGAACCATTAAAATTAAATGAGCTTTTAATTCAAAAATTAGGTTGACAAATGAGCAGTTGAAATTAAAAAACAAAAAGTGATAATAAAAATGTGATGAAACTTGAGGGTGCTCAAGCCAGCATTATGTAAGGTGATTCGGCAAATTGCAGGACAAGTTTTAAAGCTCAGATACTTCGACTAACAAATGTCACTTTTGAAAAGTTAACCGAAGGACACAGACATTTTTAATGGTTAATGTACAAGAATATAGCAGATGACTAGTTTATAGTAGTGCAAAACAACATTCGCTTAATCCTCATTCACAGTGCTTCATTACATAGTTTACATTGAACCAATAAAAATACTCAGCAGCAATAAAAATCATTGTGCATTTGGCTTTTAGATTTATCCAACTCACATTAGGCAAAAAAAAGAATCCTGAAAAAGCATGTACTCTGTGACTGTACCTTTGTTTTAAAAGGCAGAGTGGAAGGAAAGAAAGAAGGGACACGGCCAGGGAAAGATGGAAGAAGAGAAAGAAGAGTGA